>WNGS01118887.1:0-11326 GCA_020271785.1 Procambarus virginalis
CCATACATGACCACAAGGTCACCACACCACCATACATGACCACAAGGTTCACCACACCACCATACATGACCACAAGGTTCACCACACCACCATACATGACCAAAGGTTCACCACACACCATACATGACCACAAGGTTCACCACACCATACATGACCACAAGGTTCACCACACCACATACATGACCACAAGGTTCACCACACACCATACATGACCACAAGGTTCACCACCACCATACATGACCACAAGGTTCACCACACCACCATACATGACCACAAGGTTCACCACACCACCATACATGACCACAAGGTTCACCCACACCACATGACCACAAGGTTCACCACACCACCATACATGACCACAAGGTCACCCACCACCATACATGACCACAAGGTTCACACACCACCATACATGACCACAAGGTTCACCACCACACCATACATGACACAAGGTTCACCACACCACCATACATGACCACAAGGTTCACCACACACCATACATGACCACAAGGTTCACCACACCACCATACATGACCACAAGGTTCACCACACCCCATACATGACCACAAGGTTCACCACACCACCATACATGACCACAAGGTTCACCACACCACCATACATGACCACAAGGTTCACAACACCACCATACATGACCACAAGGTTCACACACCACCATACATGACCACAGGGTTCACCACACCACCATACATGACCACAAGGTTCACCACACCACCATACATGACCACAAGGTTCACCACACCACCATACATGACCACAAGGTTCACCACACCACCATACATGACCACAAGGTTCACCACACCAACCATACAGACCACAAGGTTCACCACACCACCATACATGACCACAAGGTCACCACCACCATACATGACCACAAGGTCACCACACACCATACATGACCACAAGGTTCACCACACCACCTACATGACCACAAGGTTCACCACACACCATACATGACCACAAGGTTCACCACACACCATACATGACCACAAGGTTCACACCACCACCATACATGACCACAGGTCACCACACCACCATACATGACACAAGGTTCACCACACCACCATACATGACCACAAGGTTCACCACACACCATACATGACCACAAGGTTCACCACACCACCATACATGACCACAAGGTTCACCACACCACCATACATGACCACAAGGTTCCAACACCACATACATGACCACAAGGTTCACCACACCATACATGACCACAAGGTTCACCACACCACATACATGACCACAAGGTTCACACACCACCATACATGACCACAAGGTTCACACACACCATACATGACCACAGGTTCACCCACCACCTACATGACCACAAGGTTCAAACACCACCATACATGACACAAGGTTCACCACACCACCATACATGACCACAAGGTTCAACACACCACCATACATGACCACAAGTTCACCACACCACCATACATGACCACAAGGTTCACCACACACCATACATGACCACAAGTTCACCCACCACCATACATGACCACAAGGTTCACACCCACCATACATGACCACAAGGTTCACCCACCATACATGACACAAGGTTCACCACACCACCATACATGACCACAAGGTTCACCACACACATACATGACCACAAGGTTCACCACACCACCATACATGACCACAAGGTTCACCACACATACATGACCACAAGGTTCACCACACCATACATGACCACAAGGTTCACCACACCACCATACATGACCACAAGGTTCACCACACCACCATACATGACCACAAGGTTCACCACACCACCATACATGACCACAAGGTCCAACACCACATACATGACCACAAGGTTCACCACACCATACATGACCACAAGGTTCACCACCCACCATACATGACCACAAGGTTCACCACACCACCATACATGACCACAAGGTTCACCACACACCATACATGACCACAAGGTTCACCACACCACCATACATGACCACAAGGTTCACCACACCACCATACATGACCACAAGGTTCACCACACACCATACATGACCACAAGGTTCACCACACACCATACATGACCACAAGGTTCACCACACCACCATACATGACCACAAGGTTCACCACACCACCATACATGACCACAAGGTTCACCACCACCATACATGACCACAAGGTTCACACACCACCATACATGACCACAAGGTTCACCACACCACCATACATGACCACAAGGTTCACCACACACCATACATGACCACAGGTTCAACAACCACCATACATGACCACAGGTTCACCACACCACCATACATGACCACAAGGTTCACCACACCACCATACATGACCACAAGGTTCACCACACCACCATACATGACCACAAGGTTCACCACACCACATACATGACCACAGGGTTCACCACACACCATACATGACACAAGGTTCACCACACCACCATACATGACCACAAGGTTCACCACACCACCATACATGACCACAAGGTTCACCACACCACCATACATGACCACAAGGTCACCACACCACCATACATGACCACAAGGTTCACCACACCACCATACATGACCACAAGGTTCACCACACCACCATACATGACCACAAGGTTCACCACCCACCATACATGACCACAAGGTTCACCACACCACATACATGACCACAAGGTTCACCACACCACCATACATGACCACAAGGTTCACCACACCATACATGACCACAAGGTTCACCACACCATACATGACCACAAGGTTCACCACACCACCATACATGACCACAAGGTTCACCACACCACCATACATGACCACAAGGTTCACCACACCACCATACATGACCACAAGGTTCACCACACCACCATACATGACCACAAGGTTCACCACACCACCATACATGACCACAAGGTTCACCACACCACCATACATGACCACAAGGTTCACCACACCATACATGACCACAAGGTTCACCACACACCATACATGACCACAAGGTTCACCACACCATACATGACCACAAGGTTCACCACACCATACATGACCACAAGGTTCACCACACCACCATACATGACCACAAGGTTCACCACACCACCATACATGACCACAAGGTTCACCACACCACCATACATGACCACAAGGTTCACCACACCACCATACCACACAGGTTCACCACACACCATACATGACCACAAGGTTCACCACACCACCATACATGACCACAAGGTTCACCACACCACCATACATGACCACAAGGTTCACCACACCACCATACATGACCACAAGGTTCACCACACCACCATACATGACCACAAGGTTCACCACACCATACATGACCACAAGGTTCACCACACCATACATGACCACAAGGTTCACCACACCACCATACATGACCACAAGGTTCACCACACCACCATACATGACCACAAGGTTCACCACACCATACATGACCACAAGGTTCACCACACCACCATACATGACCACAAGGTTCACCACACCACCATACATGACCACAAGGTTCACCACACCACCATACATGACCACAAGGTTCACCACACCACCATACATGACCACAAGGTTCACCACACCACCATACATGACCACAAGGTTCACCACACCACCATACATGACCACAAGGTTCACCACACCACATACATGACCACAAGGTTCACCACACACCATACATGACCACAAGGTTCACCACACCACCATACATGACCACAAGGTTCACCACACCACCATACATGACCACAAGGTTCACCACACCACCATACATGACCACAAGTTCACACACCACCATACATGACCACAGGTTCACCACACCACCATACATGACCACAAGGTTCACCACACCACCATACATGACCACAAGGTTCACCACACCACCATACATGACCACAAGGTTCACCACACCACCATACATGACCACAAGGTTCACCACACCACCATACATGACCACAAGGTTCACCACACCACCATACATGACCACAAGGTTCACCACACCATACATGACCACAAGGTTCACCACACCACCATACATGACCACAAGGTTCACCACACCACCATACATGACCACAAGGTTCACCACACCACCATACATGACCACAAGGTTCACCACACCACCATACATGACCACAAGGTTCACCACACACCATACATGACCACAAGGTTCACCACACCACCATACATGACCACAAGGTTCACCACCACCATACATGACCACAAGGTTCACCACACCATACATGACCACAAGGTTCACCACACCACCATACATGACCACAAGGTTCACCACACCACCATACATGACCACAAGGTTCACCACACCATACATGACCACAGGGTTCACCACACCACCATACATGACCACAAGGTTCACCACACACCATACATGACCACAAGGTTCACCACACCACCATACATGACCACAAGGTTCACCACACCACCATACATGACCACAAGGTTCACCACACCACCATACATGACCACAAGGTTCACCACACCACCATACATGACCACAAGGTTCACCACACCACCATACATGACCACAAGGTTCACCACACCACCATACATGACCACAAGGTTCACCACACCACCATACATGACCACAAGGTTCACCACACCACCATACATGACCACAAGGTTCACCACACCACCATACATGACCACAAGGTTCACCACACCACCATACATGACCACAAGGTTCACCACACCACCATACATGACCACAAGGTTCACCACACCACCATACATGACCACAAGGTTCACCACACCACCATACATGACCACAAGGTTCACCACACCACCATACATGACCACAAGGTTCACCACACCACCATACATGACCACAAGGTTCACCACACCATACATGACCACAAGGTTCACCACACCATACATGACCACAGGTTCACCACACCACCATACATGACCACAAGGTTCACCACACCACCATACATGACCACAAGGTTCACCACACCACCATACATGACCACAAGGTTCACCACACCACCATACATGACCACAAGGTTCACCACACCACCATACATGACCACAAGGTTCACCACACCACCATACATGACCACAAGGTTCACCACACCATACATGACCACAAGGTTCACCACACCACCATACATGACCACAAGGTTCACCACACACCATACATGACCACAAGGTTCACCACACCACCATACATGACCACAAGGTTCACCACACCACCATACATGACCACAAGGTTCACCACACCACCATACATGACCACAAGGTTCACCACACCATACATGACCACAAGGTTCACCACACCATACATGACCACAAGGTTCACCACACCACCATACATGACCACAAGGTTCACCACACCACCATACATGACCACAAGGTTCACACCACCATACATGACCACAAGGTTCACCACACCACCATACATGACCACAAGGTTCACCACACCACCATACATGACCACAAGGTTCACCACACACCATACATGACCACAAGGTTCACCACACCACCATACATGACCACAAGGTTCACCACACCACCATACATGACCACAAGGTTCACCACACCACCATACATGACCACAAGGTTCACCACACCACCATACATGACCACAAGGTTCACCACACCACCATACATGACCACAAGGTTCACCACACCACCATACATGACCACAGGTTCACCACACCACCATACATGACCACAAGGTTCACCACACCACCATACATGACCACAAGGTTCACCACACCACCATACATGACCACAAGGTTCACCACACCACCATACATGACCACAAGGTTCACCACACACCATACATGACCACAAGGTTCACCACACCACCATACATGACCACAAGGTTCACCACACCACCATACATGACCACAAGGTTCACCACACCACCATACATGACCACAAGGTTCACCACACCATACATGACCACAAGGTTCACCACACCATACATGACCACAAGGTTCACCACACCACCATACATGACCACAAGGTTCACCACACCACCATACATGACCACAAGGTTCACCACACCACCATACATGACCACAAGGTTCACCACACCACCATACATGACCACAAGGTTCACCACACCATACATGACCACAAGGTTCACCACACCATACATGACCACAAGGTTCACCACACCACCATACATGACCACAAGGTTCACCACACCATACATGACCACAAGGTTCACCACACCATACATGACCACAAGGTTCACCACACCACCATACATGACCACAAGGTTCACCACACCACCATACATGACCACAAGGTTCACCACACCACCATACATGACCACAAGGTTCACCACACCACCATACATGACCACAAGGTTCACCACACCACCATACATGACCACAAGGTTCACCACACCACCATACATGACCACAAGGTTCACCACACCACCATACATGACCACAAGGTTCACCACACCACCATACATGACCACAAGGTTCACCACACCACCATACATGACCACAAGGTTCACCACACCACCATACATGACCACAAGGTTCACCACACCACCATACATGACCACAAGGTTCACCACACCACCATACATGACCACAAGGTTCACCACACCACCATACATGACCACAAGGTTCACCACACCACCATACATGACCACAAGGTTCACCACACCACCATACATGACCACAAGGTTCACCACACCACCATACATGACCACAAGGTTCACCACACCATACATGACCACAAGGTTCACCACACCATACATGACCACAAGGTTCACCACACCACCATACATGACCACAAGGTTCACCACACCACCATACATGACCACAAGGTTCACCACACCACCATACATGACCACAAGGTTCACCACACCACCATACATGACCACAAGGTTCACCACACCACCATACATGACCACAAGGTTCACCACACCACCATACATGACCACAAGGTTCACCACACCACCATACATGACCACAAGGTTCACCACACCACCATACATGACCACAAGGTTCACCACACCACCATACATGACCACAAGGTTCACCACACCACCATACATGACCACAAGGTTCACCACACCACCATACATGACCACAAGGTTCACCACACCACCATACATGACCACAAGGTTCACCACACCACCATACATGACCACAAGGTTCACCACACCACCATACATGACCACAAGGTTCACCACACCACCATACATGACCACAAGGTTCACCACACCACCATACATGACCACAAGGTTCACCACACCACCATACATGACCACAAGGTTCACCACACCACCATACATGACCACAAGGTTCACCACACCACCATACATGACCACAAGGTTCACCACACCACCATACATGACCACAAGGTTCACCACACCACCATACATGACCACAAGGTTCACCACACCACCATACATGACCACAAGGTTCACCACACCACCATACATGACCACAAGGTTCACCACACCACCATACATGACCACAAGGTTCACCACACCACCATACATGACCACAAGGTTCACCACACCACCATACATGACCACAAGGTTCACCACACCACCATACATGACCACAAGGTTCACCACACCACCATACATGACCACAAGGTTCACCACACCACCATACATGACCACAAGGTTCACCACACCACCATACATGACCACAAGGTTCACCACACCACCATACATGACCACAAGGTTCACCACACCACCATACATGACCACAAGGTTCACCACACCACCATACATGACCACAAGGTTCACCACACCACCATACATGACCACAAGGTTCACCACACCACCATACATGACCACAAGGTTCACCACACCACCATACATGACCACAAGGTTCACCACACCACCATACATGACCACAAGGTTCACCACACCACCATACATGACCACAAGGTTCACCACACCACCATACATGACCACAAGGTTCACCACACCACCATACATGACCACAAGGTTCACCACACCACCATACATGACCACAAGGTTCACCACACCACCATACATGACCACAAGGTTCACCACACCACCATACATGACCACAAGGTTCACCACACCACCATACATGACCACAAGGTTCACCACACCACCATACATGACCACAAGGTTCACCACACCACCATACATGACCACAAGGTTCACCACACCACCATACATGACCACAAGGTTCACCACACCACCATACATGACCACAAGGTTCACCACACCACCATACATGACCACAAGGTTCACCACACCACCATACATGACCACAAGGTTCACCACACCACCATACATGACCACAAGGTTCACCACACCACCATACATGACCACAAGGTTCACCACACCACCATACATGACCACAAGGTTCACCACACCACCATACATGACCACAAGGTTCACCACACCACCATACATGACCACAAGGTTCACCACACCACCATACATGACCACAAGGTTCACCACACCACCATACATGACCACAAGGTTCACCACACCACCATACATGACCACAAGGTTCACCACACCACCATACATGACCACAAGGTTCACCACACCACCATACATGACCACAAGGTTCACCACACCACCATACATGACCACAAGGTTCACCACACCACCATACATGACCACAAGGTTCACCACACCACCATACATGACCACAAGGTTCACCACACCACCATACATGACCACAAGGTTCACCACACCACCATACATGACCACAAGGTTCACCACACCACCATACATGACCACAAGGTTCACCACACCACCATACATGACCACAAGGTTCACCACACCACCATACATGACCACAAGGTTCACCACACCACCATACATGACCACAAGGTTCACCACACCACCATACATGACCACAAGGTTCACCACACCACCATACATGACCACAAGGTTCACCACACCACCATACATGACCACAAGGTTCACCACACCACCATACATGACCACAAGGTTCACCACACCACCATACATGACCACAAGGTTCACCACACCACCATACATGACCACAAGGTTCACCACACCACCATACATGACCACAAGGTTCACCACACCACCATACATGACCACAAGGTTCACCACACCACCATACATGACCACAAGGTTCACCACACCACCATACATGACCACAAGGTTCACCACACCACCATACATGACCACAAGGTTCACCACACCACCATACATGACCACAAGGTTCACCACACCACCATACATGACCACAAGGTTCACCACACCACCATACATGACCACAAGGTTCACCACACCACCATACATGACCACAAGGTTCACCACACCACCATACATGACCACAAGGTTCACCACACCACCATACATGACCACAAGGTTCACCACACCACCATACATGACCACAAGGTTCACCACACCACCATACATGACCACAAGGTTCACCACACCACCATACATGGCCACATGGTTTACCACGCTAGAATACAACCCGCTCTCGCACAAGACAGCACACATATAACTTATTGCTTAACATATGACTTATTGCTTATAGTCAATATTTTCCTTGTGAATTAGTACATATGTGTTATAATCCCAGTTATATTTTTTCAAGGCCCAAACTTT
Organism: Procambarus virginalis; assembly: GCA_020271785.1. Taxonomy (NCBI): domain Eukaryota; kingdom Metazoa; phylum Arthropoda; class Malacostraca; order Decapoda; family Cambaridae; genus Procambarus; species Procambarus virginalis. The sequence goes on from WNGS01118887.1 coordinate 9,559, forward strand.
TCCTCATGTACCAATTTGCGTCCCACAGTACCCGTCCATCGACGTAGACAGGAGAATTAGTCGTGATTCGTTCAATTATAATGAAAATTGTTGTTTCCAGGTCCCACATGGGTTGTGAAATTTACCTGCTATTGTCCATGCTCTTAGAATATTACAGATCAGCTACATCCTATTAAAGGCTCGTAGTTTTGTTTTGAGAAATATTAGTTGTTCTTAGTAAATTATAATAAGCACTATAATTTATTACATAAAATAAGTGCATCACCAATCAACATTATATACACTAGTTTGTGCTATAAAAATCTTTAAAGAATGTATTGTAGGATCGTCAACAGAAAACGATGTTACGTTGGAATGTCTATGGGGTAAACTACTGCAAACAGGATGGTATATTGTCTACTACATACTGTAGGATGGGTATAGGATCCACTACCACCTGTTAGGTGGGTAAGGGGGCCCATACCACTTGTAGGATGGGTCTGGGCCCAACAACTGCCCATAGGATGGGTATGGGGACCACTATGGGCAGCAGCTATGAAAGCAGCTACCTCACAGGAAGCTGCAAAATGCACTGAGCAAATGCTGGAAAGGAAACGAACAATTATAGTTGTAGGAGTACAGGAACCAGAGGGATCCAATCGGGAGGAGTGGAGGAGGAGGGACCGAGCAACCATGACAGAGATCTTGGAGGGACTGGATATGGAGGAGGCAAATAGCAACACAGAGAAGGTTTTCAGGCTGGGCATCTACAAGAAGGAAAGGAAACGATTGATAAAGGTAGTGCTCATGAACGAGACAACAAAGGAGAAAATCCTATCCAGGAAGAGCAGACTTGTGAGGTTAGGGGGATACAAGGACGTCTTTCTGCAAAGGGACATGACAAGGGAGGAGAGAAGGAAGGCTGCAGATGCAAGGAGGAGACACAGAGAAAGGAGTGGGGATATGGGTCGGCCGAGGAGGGGAGCCGGTCGGCCGAGCGGACAGCACGCTGGACTTGTGATCCTGTGGTCCCGGGTTCGATCCCGGGCGCCGGCGAGTAACAATGGGCAAAGTTTCTGTCACCCTATGTCCCTGTTACCTAGCAGTAAAATAGGTACCTGGGTGTTAGTCAGCTGTCACGGGCTGCTTCCTGGGGGTGGAGGCCTGGTCGAGGACCGGGCCGGGGGACACTAAAGCCCCGAAATCATCTCAAGATAACCTCAAGATGGGAGCCACAGGACTCAGCTCAGTGTCTCGAGGAACCTGTGAGGGGAGTGGGAATCCCCCCACCAGCAGGCCAGCATCCCCAGGGAGGAGTGTAACAGAAGCCTCCCACCAATAAACCCCTCAGCCATCCCCCACCAATCACTTGCACCTCCCCAGTCAGTAAAGTCCCCCCTTCAGATCATGCCTCGCGTGTTCCCTGACCCCAGATTCCCCCATGTTCCCCCCATGCCCTTCCCTGTTTCTCCTGCCTGTGCCCTTCCCATTTTCCCCACCACAACCACTCCTCCCTACCCCACCCCCTCCCTCATGGCTCCCTCTCCCCAGACCCCATCCCCAACCCCTGACCACCCTGTTAAGTCACCCCAGTCTACCCAGTCTACCACGCCTCACACCCCGCCACTACCACGCCTCACACACCACTACCACGCCTCACACCACGCCACTACCACGCCTCACACCACACCACTACCACGCCTCACACCCCACCACTACCACGCCTCACACCACACCACTACCACGCCTCACACCCCGCCACTACCACGCCTCACACCACACCACTACC
>WNGS01118891.1:3542-28720 GCA_020271785.1 Procambarus virginalis
TCAACTGTCAATCAATCAACTACTATTTATTAATAGTACTACTACTATTTGTTTTCGCGCACACACACACCACACACACACAACACACACACACACACACACACACACACACACACAACACACATACACATACACACACACACACACATACACAACACCCACACACAACACACACACACACACACACACAGGAATCAACCCGTACCAGCTGTCTAACTTCCAGGGGCCAGATTCACGAAGCAGTTACGCAAGTACTTACGACCGTGTACATCTTTCCTCAATCTTTGACGGCTTTCGTTACATTTATTAAACAGTTTACAAGCATGAAAACTTGCCGATAAACTCTGTTTGTAGTGTTATAAACATCCTGGTGCTTCGGAGCTCATTAACTGTTTATAATTGTAAACAAAGCTGCCAAAGATTTAAAAAAAGATGTACAGGTTCGTAAGTGCTTGTGTAACTGCTTCGTAAATCTGTCCCCTGGTACCTTTTTACTGCTAGGTAACAGGGGGCATCAGGGTGGAAAAAACTCTGCCCATTCTGTTCTTACCATTACCGGGGATCCAACCCGGGCTACAGGATTACGAGCCCCGCGCGCTGTCCACTCAGCTACCAGACCCCCGTGTGAGAACATATTGGAAGCAATGTGATTGGATGGGAGTCAGTACAACCCAAAGTTCTCCTGAACTTACAAGCAGTTGTGAAGGCACCCGTCTAGTACCCAAATCCAATTAGGGTACCCAATTAGGGTACCCAAATGGGGTACCCAATTTGGGTACCATAATGATAATTTGTAGATTACACAGGATTTCTTGAGCAGATTTGGGTAGTATTCTGTTACATTTTATTGTAATTGTTACTTGGCGATTTGTTACATTATCGACAAAAATGTATAAAAGTCGGCGCTATTGGGTGACAGAATTGGAGACAAATATTTGTATAGCACTGTCATTAAAACTTCAGGTGACAGACAAGATTGGTCTTTAAGGACATCTATCTCTCTGAACTTTCGATCAAACTGTAAATAATTCCTAGGATGCGACCCAATTACGGGAACATAAATATTTTTATTAGGAAATTCAAAACCGAAAATGTCATCACATAAAAAAGTTTTTAAGTGAACTGGAGACTCACCAGGAATTATGGATAGTTTACCTAAAGTTCACAGACAAACTTGTTCTCTGAAAGTCAATCTTGTCTGTTATCAGAACTATCAAATATGGCATTTTAAATTATTGACTTCCTGTACCACCAACTTGTACTCTTTTTAATAATTATCACTTTCTCGTTCGGCGGTCTCCTACCCCTCGTCTCCCATTTTTCTCTGTATTCTGAGCGGGTGAAAATGGCTTGCGTCATGTATTAAAATTTTTGTCAAAAAAGTCAATGTTTATCTCATCAACTTCTGGGTGGTTTCAAAATGAGCGCTTTTAAATTGCGCACAATTTGATACCAAAAATGAAAGACATAACATGAAAATTGATGACAGAATATGATGTCACTCATTTTCTTGTGCATGAGAAATGTACAGTGCAGGCCTCTGGCTCACAGTGACAAAGGGAAGGGAACTATGAGGGGAAAGCACCAAGTCATTACGACTATATAGCACAGGGAAGGGGGTCAGGATAAGGATTTGGGATGGGACGAGGGGAAGGAATGGTGTCCCAACCACTTGGACGGTCTGGGGATTGAACGCCGACCTGCATGACGCGAGACCGTCGCTCTACCGTCCAGCCAAGTGATCGGTCACAGTAACAAAGTGGTGACAAGTTTTACATTTAAAATCGTTGTGATTATTCATAAAGTGCTCCGAGGAGTCATCAATATCTAGATCGAGTGTTAATAAGAATGATATAGATGCAACCGTAGGTGCTACATTCTTCCCCTGGCACTCGCGAACGGCGAGTTGTTCCTGGCACCAATTAGGCACTGGTAACCAATTAGCCTCACAGGCTAATTGTTTAATCGACTGAAACATATACTCTGCTCCCCCCCCCCCACCATTTTTTGTCCACCATTTTCCCCCTCCCCCCCCCCCCATTAGCCTCGAACAGATAGATATTTTCATTTACATGGTATTATGTAAGCCAGGGGGTGAGCCCTGGTAATGCAGGTTCGAACCCTGGTTAGGTCCTAGAGTTCCTAATTGATTATATATATATATATATATATATATATATATATATATATATATATATATATATATATATATATATATATATATATATATATATAATATTAAATCGCGACCATTTACAGCATGCGAGTTGAACGATTGTGTATTTTAGGTTGAATGTTTGAATCACTGAGGTAAGTGTGAATGACTGAGGTAAGTGTGAATGACTGAGGTAAGTGTGAATGACTGAGGTAAGTGTGAATGACTGAGGTAAGTGTGAATGACTGAGGTAAGTGTGAATGACTGAGGTAAGTGTGAACGACTGAGGTAAGTGTGAATGACTGAGGTAAGTGTGAATGACTGAGGTAAGTGTGAATGACTGAGGTAAGTGTGAATGACTGAGGTAAGTGTGAATGACTGAGGTAAGTGTGAATGACTGAGGTAAGTGTGAATGACTGAGGTAAGTGTGAACGACTGAGGTAAGTGTGAATGACTGAGGTAAGTGTGAATGACTGAGGTAAGTGTGAATGACTGAGGTAAGTGTGAATGACTGAGGTAAGTGTGAATGACTGAGGTAAGTGTGAATGACTGAGGTAAGTGTGAATGACTGAGGTAAGTGTGAATGACTGAGGTAAGTGTGAATGGCTGAGGTAAGTGTGAATGACTGAGGTAAGTGTGAATGGCTGAGGTAAGTGTGAATGACTGAGGTAAGTGTGAATGGCTGAGGTAAGTGTGAATGACTGAGGTAAATGTGGAGTAGATGATAACACAGGTAAGTTAGTCACCAGGGGCGGCGTCTCCACTACACTATAATGGCTTCCCTAACTTGTGTTTATTCATAATCACTCACGGTTTAAACATTGATAATATAATTAACCAAGCCAGGGCCCGTCTCGGTAGTCTCAGGTACCACTATGGTCTGGTGTGGCGGTACACACCCACGCTCCAGGGTGGTGGGTGCCTGGTGTGACGGTACACACCCACGCTCCAGGGTGGTGGGTGTCTGGTGTGACGGTACACACCCACGCTCCAGGGTGGTGGGTGCTGCCTGGTGTGACGGTACACACCCACGCTCCAGGGTGGTGGGTGCTGCCTGGTGTGACGGTACACACCCACGCTCCAGGGTGGTGGTGGCTGCCTGGTGTGACGGTACACACCCACGCTCCAGGGTGGTGGGTGCTGCCTGGTGTGACGGTACACACCCACGCTCCAGGGTGGTGGTGGCTGCCTGGTGTGACGGTACACACCCACGCTCCAGGGTGGGGCTGCCTGGTGTGACGGTACACACCCACGCTCCAGGGTGGTGGGTGCTGCCTGGTGTGACGGTACACACCCACGCTCCAGGGTGGGGGCTGCCTGGTGTGACGGTACACACCCACGCTCCAGGGTGGTGGGGGCTGCCTGGTCTGACGGTACACACCCACGCTCCAGGGTGGGGGCTGCCTGGTGTGACGGTACACACCCACGCTCCAGGGTGGGGCTGCCTGGTGTGACGGTACACACCCACGCTCCAGGGTGGGGGCTGCCTGGTGTGACGGTACACACCCACGCTCCAGGGTGGGGGCTGCCTGGTCTGACGTACACACTGATGCGTCCAGGAATAATTCACAATCAATTGATCTTCTCCTAAGGGAGTCGCTCATTTAATTAACAACACAAGCTCTTTTTGTGGGGAATTTTCTCATGACAACGACACTGAGGGGACACAAACAACATGGTACCATGGATATATATATTCTGAGTTATGTATAGCATTGTGAGATGGGGCGCAGGAGGGGGGGGGAGCGGGACTAAAACAGGTCAGAAAGGTGAGACCAAGGTGAAAAATTGGTAATGTTAAAAGTTACTTTCGCACATAGAAATGTGTGTATATATATATATATATATATATATATATATATATATATATATATATATATATATATATATATATATATATATAATACTCACACACATCTATGTAAATAAAATGTAAATGTTCCTTTGTTCAAAATCGCTAATTTCCGAAACCTCTTTGCCGATTGCATTGAAATTTTGACACCATGTTGCATTTGAATACGCGCGTGTTTTTTGCACCTACTATATACATGCTACACCTGTGACAGGTAAAAACTGTTTTTGGGGAAAAACAGTGCCATCTGTTGCACGTAAATTCAACACACGCTATACTAAATATGTTATGATTCCATTTCAATGCTTCCGATTGTAGTGATAAATTGAATTTTCATAGATTTCGATTTATTTTCATTTTGATTTAATTATTTTATGTGACATTGCGTTGGAATTGAGCTGTGTTGTTTACCATACCTTTCATTTCGTGAGTATAGTTTATTTTTCATTTTTTCATTTCGTTTTTTTTAACTGTTGTAATTTTTCAGTGATGGGAACATCAAATCATTGATGTTCCCATTTTTCTGATGGGAACATCAGATCATTTGGGAACGCATCGGACAGGGGAGTGGGGAATGGTTGGGAGGACTAGGGGATGGGGGAGGGGTTGCTGTGTCAAGTGTTGCCGAGCCACAGCAAAGCGTGGCCGGGTACAGCTAGTATATAATATTATCATTCTTATTTTAAACTTCATGTTTGTTTATATACGCTACAGATCCCAACATAAACATATTACTAACGTTTGCTCAAACTAAGAAGAACAGAGTTTAATATTAAATGCGTAAATACTGTGATGTTTATCTGGTGGTGGAGGAGGCAGGGGCATCTTTTCTACCATAGTCCCGTACCACCCACTACCATAGTCCCGTACCACCCACTACCATAGCCCCGTACCGCCCACTACCATAGTCCCGTACCACCCACTACCATAGCCCCGTACCACCCACTACCATAGTCCCGTACCACCCACTACCATAGCCCCGTACCGCCCACTACCATAGTCCCGTACCGCCCACTACCATAGTCCCGTACCGCCCACTACCATAGTCCCGTACCACCCACTACCATAGCCAAGTACCACCCACTACCATAGTCCCGTACCACCCACTACCACACCCCCGTACCACCCACTACCATAGTCCCGTACCACCCACTACCACACCCCCGTACCACCCACTACCATAGTCCCGTACCGCCCACTACCATAGTCCCGTACCACCCACTACCATAGCCAAGTACCACCCACTACCATAGTCCCGTACCACCCACTACCACACCCCCGTACCACCCACTACCATAGTCCCGTACCACCCACTACCATAGCCCCGTACCAGTGGTAGCGTGTGTAGTTGTTTTTCATTTTCTTGCTGTCATGAATGTTATTCGTATATTGTTGTGGTTATTTATATGGAGGCGGCGTCTCCTGGGCCAGCATTGTCTCTCTTTGTTCAACACGATTGGTTCTTTGTTACCTCCGGCCTCTTGACTGCTTTGTTGTTTGTGGAGGGAACCTGTGTGCGTGTACTCACCTAGTTGTGCTCACATATTTGTGCTTGCGGGGGTTGAGCTCTGGTTCTTTGGTCCCGCCTCTCAACCGTCAATCAACTGGTGTACAGGTTCCTGAGCCTATTGGGCTCTATCATATCTACACTTGAAACTGTGTATGGAGTCAGCCTCCACCACATTACTTCCTAATGCATTCCATTTTTCAACCACTTTGACACTAAAAAAGTTCTTTCTAATATCTCTGTGGCTCATTTGGGCACTCAGTTTCCACCTGTGTCCCCTAGTGCGTGTGCCCCTTGTGTTAAATAGCCTGTCTTTATCAACCCTGTCGATTACCTTGAGAATCTTGAATGTGGTGATCATGTCCCCCCTAACTCTTCTGTTTTCCAACGAAGTGAGGTTTAATTCCTGCAGTCGCTCCTCGTAGCTCATACCTCTCAGCTCGGGTACTAGTCTGGTGGCAAACCTTTGAACCTTTTCCAGTTTAGTCTTATGCTTGACTAGATATGGACTCCACGCTGGAGCCGCATACTCCAGGACTGGTCTGACATATGTGGTATATAATGTTCTGAAAGATTCCTTACACAAGTTTCTAAAGGCCGTTCTTATGTTAGCCAACCTGGCATATGCTGCTGATGTTATCCTCTTGATATGAGCTTCAGGGGACAGGTCTTGCGTGATATCAACCCCCAGGCTTTTCTCTCTCTCTGACTCTTGAATTATTTCCTCTCCAAAATGATACCTTGTATCTGGTCTCCTGCTTCCTACCCCTATCTTCATTACATTACATTTGCTTGGGTTAAACTCTAACAGCCATTTTTTCGACCATTCATGCAGCTTGTCCAGGTCTTCTTGAAGCCTCAAACTGTCCTCCTCTGTCTTAATCCTTCTCATAATTTTGGCGTCGTCAGCAAACATTGAGAGGAATGAGTCTATACCCTCTGGGAGATCATTTACGTATATCAGAAACAGGATAGGTCCAAGTACAGAGCCCTGTGGGACTCCACTGGTGACTTCACGCCAGTCTGAGGTCTCACCCCTCACTGTAACTGTGTGTGTGAGTGTGTGTGTGTGTGTGTGTGTGTGTGTGTGTGTGTGTGTGTGTGTGTGTGTGAGTGTGTGTGTGTGTGTGTGTGTGTGTGTGTGTGTGTGTGTGTGTGTGTGATCACTAATGATGCTACTGGTAGATCGGTTCGCACATTCTTCATCGAGTCACAGTTTTCATTACAGAAATGATAAAGTTTGGCTTTATTCATATTCATACAATTTGTAATATCTTTAATTTATTAATTTATGTTCTATGCTGCTTCACTTTTGTCTAAAAACTTGACATTACTAAGGAAGTATTTTAATATTTATCAATGGTAAGGGTAACCGGTGGTGCCCGGGGGTAGTCTCTCTCTCTCTCTCTCTCTCTCTCTCTCTCTCTCTCTCTCTCTCTCTCTCTCTCTCTCTCTCTCCCCCCTCATCCTCCTTCCCCTCATCTTCCGTCCCCTTCCCTCTCCTCCCCTTCTTCTCTCATACTTATATATATATATATATATATATATATATATATATATATATATATATATATATATATATAATGGCTTCAGCTATGTATATGTATCACTATGAAACGTAGATAACTGTATATTGTATCCTGTCTTTTGTAATGTATCTATTAATGTCATTGTAATTGTAGCAGTTATTGTAATGAACATATATTTTTCATTTTTAATATATGTTCATATTTTATATTTTTCATATTACTCATAACTATAATTAGCAACGTTATTATTGAAGTATTTGTGTAGAATGAAGAATTTATTGTGTAAAATCAATTATAAATGTACACCTATTTATGAATAACGGGACTGAATGATTCATGGGAATGTATTAATTAAAAAAATAAAATATGTATAGATAAGAGTAGTTTACGAATAATATTTTTTATAATAATTTTATAATAAAAATAATTATAATTTTTATAATAATTTTATTTTTTTTTAATAATAATTTTAAATTGTGTAGTCTACTTTACCAATGACTATTCACTTTGATCTACTTTTATCCAAGCATCAGGTTAGTACTTAACCAAGACTTATATTTGAGGAGATCTTATTGGGTCAATGATGTGACTTGAACCGGCGTTCTGCGTGTATCATCTGTGTGTGTCGCTGTGTCCGCGTGTATCATCTGTTTGTGTCGTTGTGTCCGCGTGTATCATCTGTTTGTGTCGCTGTGTCCGCGTGTATCATCTGTGTGTGTCGCTGTGTCCGCGTGTATCATCCCTGCTTCCTTGACACTGTCTTCCTCCGTCTAAACTGCCTCGTTTGTTCTAGTTGTGTCTTCAGCTTGTTCCATTGTTGCTGTGTCTCAGAGAGCTGCCCATTTGTCTTTTGTTATTAATAGCATATGTCTCGTTGTTAAGTTTATCATCTGTTAGTGTGATTGGTCAGTTCTTCAGGTGAGCCGGTACTGTGATTGGTCAGTTCTTCAGGTGAGCCGGTACTGTGTTTGGTGAGTTCTTCAGGTGAGCCGGTACTGTGATTGGTCAGTTCTTCAGGTGAGCCGGTACTGTGATTGGTCAGTTCTTCAGGTGAGCCGGTACTGTGATTGGTCAGTTCTTCAGGTGAGCCGGTACTGTGATTGGTCAGTTCTTCAGGTGAGCCGGTACTGTGATTGGTGAGTTCTCCAGGTGAGCCGGTACTGTGATTGGTCAGTTCTTCAGGTGAGCCGGTAGTGTGATTGGTCAGTTCTCCAGGTGAGCCGGTACTGTGATTGATCAAGGAATGAGAGGAATAGTGTTAATTTATCTCTGATCAAACGAAAGGGTCTAAAGCCCTGTGTTGACACGCAGGTGAACTAGGATGAAATCCTTAAATGATAGTTCGCTGTTGCGTGGGAGAATACCTACCTACAGGCTCCCTACGAGCCTCTAAGACACGATCACTAAAGAAGAATTCACAAAGGCATTTTGTGAACGTGGGTCCTGGAATATACCATCCACGTACCTACCTCCCTCCTCTTGTTATATTTGATTCTCCTGTTTCTTGCGTTGTTCCTCCCTTGACCTGCCTCTGCTTTCTCCTTCTCTCTTGAGTAATCAGTCACTTCTCCCTCTCCCCTCATTCATCACGTTCTTGCTTTTCGTTCTTCATATCTTCCTGTTCGCTTCTTGCATATAACTGGTCTTTTCTACTTCGTTAAACTCATTTTTTTCTTCTATCATTGATCTTCCTTCTTCACCCTGCTCGCCTTGCCCTCCTTCCCTTCCTCACCCTCCCTTCCTCCCTTCCTCCCTCGCCTCTGGGATGGTACATTAACACACAATTAACATATTAAAAAATGCGATGCGATAATGGGCAAGAAATCATCCTAACACCTAGTGGTGGGGAGTAGAGCTGTGGTAGTGGTGGTTGTGGTGGAGGTTGTTGTGTCGTGGTGGTGGTGGTACTTGTGGTGGTTGGTGTTATGGTGGTAGTGGTGCTAGTGTTGATGGTACGAGTTGTGGTTGTGGTGGTGATGGTAGTGTAATTGTGGTGATGGCTGTTTTCAGAAAAAAAGCCATGTTAAAGTACGTTTAAACTAATGAATTATTTATATTATTAATAATTAGCAATCGAATATGACCTCATTAATGACGTGCTGGACTTCAACATTATTATATAATTAATTCTCTCTTTATAAGCACAAGAGACACTGGAAAGCATCTTTGCCCGAGCTGGGATTAAGAGAACAGGCCGCGCATCGCTCGGCCGCCCGGCTCGTGGGACCAGGCATCTTGCTTCGCTCTCCATGCCCCCTCCTGCAGAAACACGCTTTATGTAGCTTACCTTAATTAAAATAACTTACGCTTCTCAGTGCCATATCCATTTGTTGGGTGTCAGAGGAAAAACGATTTGTGTTCAAATTCACTCGCAAGGTACTTTAACCGCAGACAGACTTGCCAGTACACAAGGTCACTTTCCATTTGCTACAAACTACAGATAAAATTAACACTTAAAATCCAGAGGTCACTGCTAGCAGATGACATTTAGTTCTCTGACATTTAACATAAATTAACAGTGATTCCCGTTACGACGTATGACAACATAAAATTATCAAGCAAGTAATATTCTTAATCTTCAGTTGTTGTCAGTGAGTGAACAGTGAAATGGTAGTTTATTTGTATAACAAAGAATCGATGAGTTTGGAGATATGCTGTTATATTAACGGTTATATCTGTCTGGCCTCGCTTGGAATTAGAACATTGAGTTTTCACCGACGTTCAGATGTTGGCCTGCTTACCATATGCTGTTTTCTTTGCTTGTGCTGTTGGAGTTAATGCTGGAATTATATCCTCAATTTGTTTTGCTTCTCCAGATTTCTGTAGTTACCTTTTCCATCTGGTGTAGATAGTTCCTGGTCATCTTACTGTCCTACCTTCGCCACTTCCACTTGTCGGGAGTGAGTTCTTACAGCAATGCAGTTTGTGTGATCCCTCGTGGAGTTAGCGGGTGACAAGGAGGGTGACAGCGGGTGACAAGGTGGACAGCGACGTAGAGCAGCCATGGTAATATTGTCTGCTCCTGTTGGTGTCGGGCCGTCGTCCTCCTGGTGTTGTTCACTTCTACAGTGACTGATGTGTGTCCCAGGGTTTCTTCTGGTCACCTTTTGTCTCACAACCTTGGTCACCAATGAAAATATAAAAACGGAAACCACGTACAAAACTCAGGCAAATCATAACATAGAACGAAAAGGCAATGTAAAGGATCTGGGTGTACTCATGTCGGAAGACCTTACCTTTAAAGAACACAATAAAGTAGCCGTCACAACTGCAAGAAAAATGACAGGTTGGATAACAAGAACTTTTCACACTAGAGATGCTATACCGATGATGACACTTTTCAAAACGCTTGTGCTCTCTAGAGTGGAGTACTGCTGCACAATGACAGCCCCTTTCACTGCTGGTGAAATTGCTGACCTGGAGAGCGTGCAGAGATCCTTTACTGCTAGAATCCACTCGGTAAAACATCTAAACTATTGGGACCGACTTAAGAGCCTAAATCTGTATTCCCTTGAGCGCAGGCGGGAGAGATACATAATAATTTACACGTGGAAAATATTAGAGGGGCTGGTCCCAAACCTGCACTCAGAAATAACATCACATGAGACCAGAAGACATGGCAGGATGTGCAGAATACCCCCGTTGAAAAGCAGAGGTGCAACTGGTACTCTGAGAGAGAACTCTATCAACATCAGAGGCCCGAGACTGTTCAACACGCTTCCACTACACATAAGGGACATAACTGGCAAACCCCTCACAGTGTTCAAGAGAGAACTGGATAAGCACCTCCAAAGGATACCTGATCAACCAGGCTGTGACTCATACGTCAGGCTGCGAGCAGCCGCGTCCAACAGCCTGGTTGATCAGTCCAGCAACCAGGAGGCCTGGTCGATGACCGGGCCGCGGGGACGATAAGCCCCGGAAGCACCTCAAGGTATCCTCAAGGTAAGGTACCACACTGATTCATTTCTAAAGACTTTGATAGCTTTAATAAAGTTACTCACGCACCTCTTTCTGGTTTTCCGTGAAAATTTACCCATTTGCTCAAGTTGATGATATGGTCTCATAATTTTGTTTTTATGCGACAGCTTTGGTTGATTTTTTTCCTGGCATTACAATGTGGTTTTCAAGTTGCCTTTCGGCTTCCCTTATGACTTGAGTGTACTCATATCGGACTCTATAGTGCCTCTGTAGTTCTCTGTAGCAAGTTTCTTGTACTTTTCCATGTTCTTTTCGTCGTGGTTTGCTTCCCTGTATTGCTTATTGACGCTGAGGTCACCCTAGGTCCACCTCCCGCCTGAGAGGGATGAAGGGCTCCGGGCCCTCGCTCACTTCCCACATACACTTCCCTCACCTCATTTGTATTCCCTTATAATTCTCTCGCATTTTTGGACTTCACGTAGAGATTCTCACTAGTCCTCACTAGTCTGTAGTCCCCATGTCTGTAGGTGCGGCGGTGGTGTAGATGGTGGGCGGCGGTGGTGTAGATGGTGGGCGGCGGTGGTGTAGATGGGGGGCGGTGGTTGTTATTAGAAGCTTCCTACCTATTACACTCTCATAATATCATTACTTCACCCGTTTGTTCACTATATTTCTGGCACCATGCACACCACACCCACACGCATACCCACACCCACACCCACACTCATACCCACACCCACTCTCACACTCACACTCACCCACACCACACCCACACCCACACTCACACTCACCACACCCACACCACACCCACACCCACACTCACACTCACACCCACACTCACACCCACACGCTCCGTAGCAGGTCCTAAAATACAACATGTATATTTGTGGTGGCCTGGCTGACCCGTTCAGGTCCACGGTTGTTCATTACTGATAGAGCGACGAGCATTAATATAGCCTTGCTGACCAGCGTCCGGGTCGGTGTACAGAGGCCTTTGTTGTGATGGCTGCACACGTGTTATTCTCAGCGCCCCAACCACCGCTACTCTTCATTATTCACATCTCACGCACTTGATTTAATAAGGAGACAGCGCCACCTCTACCCGGTGAGAGCAATGTTTACATACGCCACGTGGTGTAGTGACGTCACGCATCAGCTGACTCCCGTCCCCACAGCCGCAATGTTTACATACGCCACGTGGTGTAGTGACGTCACGCATCAGCTGACTCCCGTCCCCACAGCCGCAATGTTTACATACGCCACGTGATGTAGTGACGTCACGCATCAGCTGACTCCCGCCCCACAGCCGCAATGTTTACATACGCCACGTGATGTAGTGACGTACACCAGGTGACTCCCGCCCCACAGCCGCAATGTTTACATACGCCACTTGGTGTAGTGACGTCACGCACCAGCTGACTCCCGCCCCACGGAGGTCCTGCTTTAACCTTGACGACGAGCGAACGTCTGGACACTTCCTCCGCCTGGGAACTGCCGGATTACGTCCTGTTTTCGCGTCTTGGCTCTGCTTCTGCCATTTGGCGTCTTTATTCAACGGTCCGGTTGTACGACGCCTGGCGCACATATCGCCTTGGGTCACGGGATTGTTGATAGATTTTTTTTTGACGTGTTCTGGCTGGTTCTCCCGGCGGTGTGACGGTGTTCCGGGGTCGGCTTGGCCGAGAGGTGCCGGGGGTTGGTGGGTCTTGGTGGGCTCCTGGTGTGCCCTCAGACGTGGTGGGCGGCCGGCTTCTGCTCTGCCGGGGGACACTGGATGACTTTTGCGTTTTAATTCGGGGCCGAGTTTTTGGTTTTGCTACCTGGTGTTCCCTGTGTGGGGCGGGGCCGGTGCTTGTCACCCTGAGGGACTCCTGGGACTCCCCAATCATCTGCCTGTTTGCGTTTTTTTGCCGCGAGGCATATTAGTGTCCAGTGACTGGCGTCACTTGTTTCACGATTAGGCTTGGCGTTTCACCCTTCCGGGCTTCGCAATTCACCTTTAACGGGTACGTCGGGACGCATCCGATCCCACGATCGTCGACGTCCCTAAATCAACAACAACAACAGCAATAACTCCCGCCCCACAGCCGCAATGTTTACATACGTCAGTGACGTAACGCGCCACTTAGCCCACACAGCTGTAAATTATCTCAGTGACGTCACACACCACCTGATTCCCCCCTCCCCCACAGTCACAAAGTATACTAACACCATGTGGGTGGGTGACGCCACCCGCCACCTCCCGCCCACAGGGGACACTATTTACAATTACATCACAGCGTGGCTGTCCCGCACTTAAACTATTATCTCTGCTCAATCGTCATTATCCTGCAGTATGAACTACCTTTGAGAGACTAAATAGCTTCCCTTTGTAGTTTGGTACTGTTCTGCCTTTGTTGTGCATGCGAACAACAGTAATGGTGAATGGAATGGAACAGTAACGGGTAATCTGGAACACTACACAATACAGACCGCGCTCTGAACGCGACATGCAGCTGGAAACAGTAGATTGGAAGATTCTGGCGCAGCATGTAAGGAAAACACCATAAGAGAGGCAACGTGCCAGCACTGATAGTTCAAATGTTCACAGAGACACAGAATGTGCTGAGCGACTGGAGGCGATGACCACTGTCGTCTCCATAGTGTTGCCACTAGAAAGGAAAAGAGCAGCGGCGGGAAAATGAGTGGAGTTCTACAAGGGGGAACTACACAGTATATATCTCCATAGAATAGCTTCGTGTGGGAGGTTGAACTAGAGAGGAAATTTGCAAACGATATGCTGGACTACGTCGCCCTGTGGCACACAGGTGCGCGCCACGGAAAGGAGAAATCGTTGAGAGGTGGCAGGACACAGCCAGAGTACACACACAGGACACAGCCAGAGTACACACACAGGACACAGCAGGACACAGCCAGAGTACACACACAGGACACAGCCAGAGTACACACACAGGACACAGCCAGAGTACACACACAGGACACAGCAGGACACAGCCAGAGTACACACACAGGACACAGCCAGAGTACACACACAGGACAGAGACAGAGTACACACAGCAGGACACAGCAGGATACAGCCAGAGTTCTTACATACAAAAAGGAAAGAAACTGTTGATTAACCAGCCCGTCCTCCGAACAGACAGAACGTTTTAATACTAAATATAATAAGTACAATCCTGACTATCGGCATAGTACATAAATACACTTAATCGCCAGCATCGCGCCAAAAAATTGTGAATATTAGAGTTTATCTGAAAAGCTGTATAGAAAACCACGACCTTCTTGAGGTTATCTTGAGACGATTTTGGGGCTTTAGTGTCCCCGTGGCCCAGTCCTCGACCAGGCCTCCATCCCCAGGAAGCAGCCCGTGACAGCTGACGGACACCCAGGTACCTATTTACTGCTAGGTAACANTACTTAATGAAACGGACAGAGAGAAAGATCTAGGAGTGATATCACACCAAACCGTCTCCTGAAGCCGCATAAAAGAATAACGTCTGCGGCATATGCGAGGCTGGCTAACATCAGAAGAGCCTTCAGGAACCTGTGTAAGGAATCGTTCAGAATCTTGTATACCACATATGTAAGACAAATCCTGGAGTATGCGGCCCCAGCATGGAGCCCGTACCTTGTCAAGCACAAGACGAAGCTGGAAAAAATCCAAAGGTATGCCATTAGGCAAGTCCCAGAACTAAGAGGCATGAGTTACGAGGAAAGGCTACGGGAAATGCACCTCACGATTCTGGAAGACAGAAGAATAAGAGGAGACATGGTCACTACCTACAAAATTCCAGAGGAATTGGCAGGGTAGATAAGAATAAACTATTTAACACGGGTGGTACACGAACAAGGGGACACAGGTGGAAACTGAGTACCCACATGAGCCACAGAGACGTTAGAAAGAAGTTTTTCAGTGTCAGAGTAGTAGCAAATATAACCAAGAAAGTTAGCCAGGAGGCGGGGCCCCAGGAGCTAAATCTCACTCCCGGTAGACAAGGCAACTTCCTACAGGTAAGTACATTATTACCCCTTGATAACACAGCAATCAGACTTGAAATGTCCCGGATGTCGCTATACGCATGCGCGGGTAAATCGGCCAATCACAACACAGCCTGGATGACGTCACTGGTATCTTCGGTGGCAGCAGTCGTTCGTGAAAACAAATTATTGGCGTCATTACGCATGGGTTACGTGACGTCACGGCCTCCTTTGACAAACACCATTCGCGGAGAGGCTCCTGCTGACGTCACGGCAGCAGCGGGTAACAATAGCCAATCACAGACAAAAGGTAGAGGATGTGATGACGTCAAGATGTCGTCCCGGCTACAGTGAGGAGTCGTGTCAGAGGGAAGAGCAGTGCAGTGTGAGGCGGACCGTGAACTGTGCTACACATCTGACCGAACTCTCCTTTGGCTCTCGGCTATTAATACACGGCTACTGAATGGAACACTCGAAAGCACGTACGCACGCAATCGCGAACGCAATCGTGTGTACGCACGCAATTACACACACACACACACACACACACACACACACACACACACACACACACACACACACACACACACACACACACACCGGGTGGTGGGTGCTGTCCACTCAGCGCTGGTGGCTGAGTGGAGAGCTCGCTGGATACGTAGTCCTGTGGTCCGGGGTTCGATATCCGGCGCCCGCGAAAACAGATGGGCAGAGTTTCTTTAACCCTGATGCACCTGTTACCTAGCAGTAAATAGGTACCTGGGAGTTAGACAGCTGTTGCGGCCTGCTTCCTGTGTGTGTGTGTGTGTGTGTGTGTTGTGTGTGTGTGTGTGTGTGTGTGTGTGTGTGTGTGTGTGTGTGTGTGATAAAAAGGTTGTAGTTAGTAACAGTTGACTGATTGACAGTTGAGAAGCGGACCAAAAGAGCAGAGCTCAACCCCCGCAAGCACAACTAGGTGAATACGACTAGTAAATACAGACAGCGTGAGGAAGCAAAAGTGAGAAGGAGGAAGTACAGAAGACAAAGGACTGAGGACAACAGGATCAGATGCAACAGAGCTAGGAACGATTACATTAACATAAGACGAACATCGGAAAGGGACTATGAGAACGATATTGCGATCAAAGCGAAAAAGCAACGTAAGTTACTACACAGCCATATAAGAAGAAAAATGTCGGTGAATGACCAAGTGACAAGACTAAGGAAGGCAGAGGGGGCATATACTGAAAGTGACAAGGAAATCTGCGAGGCACTGAATGCCAGTTTCCATGGAGTGTTCACAACCGAGCCTGAGCAGCTCCCATTGTTGGAAGGGGTTACCCTAGATGAAAGACTATCAGATATAGAGGTGACAGTAGAGGAGGTAATGAAACAGTTGACAACACTAGAAGCAACTAAAGCAGTTGGACCAGACAAAGTATCACCGTGGATACTTAAAGAGGCAGTGCAGGCCCTCAGCGTGCCTCTGACAAGGATCTTTAGAAAGTCACTTATGTCGGGAGAATTGCCCAGTTGCTGGATGAAGGCAAATGTCGTACCGATTTTCAACAAAGGGGATAGGGGGGAGGCAGTTAACTACAGACCTGTATCACTGACAAGCATCCCCTACAAAATACTTGAAACGATAATTAGGCTAAGACTTGTTGCACACCTGGAGAGCATTAGGTATGTAAACAAAGTTCAACATGGATTCTGGAAAGGGAAATCATACCTAACAAACCTTTTGGAATACTTTGATAAAATAACGAGTATAAGGCAGGACTGCCAAAAGCCTTTGATACAGTACCGCACATGAGACTTCTATTTAAACTTGAGAGGCAGGCGGGAGTAAGCGGAAAGGTCCTAGCATGGGTAAGGAACTACCTAACAGGAAGGAGCCAGAGAGTTACGGTAAGGGGCGAGAAGTCGGACTGGAGAACAGTAACGAGTGGAATACCTCAAAGATCGATGCTGGGACCAATTCTATTTCTAATGTATGTTAACGACATGTTTACAGGAGTAGAGTCCTACATGTCAATGTTCACGGATGACGCAAAATTAATGAGAAGAGTTGTGACAGATGAAGATTGGAGGATCCTCCAAGAGGACTTGAACAGGTTGTAGAGAGGGTCAGAGAAATGGCTGCTGGAGTTCAATACGAGTAAAGTTATGGAAATGGGATTAGGTGATAGGAGACCAAAAGGACAGTACACAATGAAGGGGAACAGCCTACCTGTGACGACTCGAGACTCGAGATTAGGTGTCACATCCACCTGGGAGTGGATGTGACACCTATTCTAACTCCTGAGGCACATATAAATAGGATAACGACAGCAGCGTACTCTACACTGGCAAAAGTTAGAACATCATTCAGAAACCTAAGTGTGTGTGTGTGTGTGTGTGTGTGAAAAATCAATTGATTGCCAGTTGAGAGGTGGGACCAAAGAGCCAGACCTGAACCCCCGCAAACCCATCTAGGTGAGCACAACTAGGTGAGTCCACACACACTGTGCATTACTATCCATATGCATAGATATTAATGCACACAGACACTCACACCCCATCACCAGTACACACACACGCACAGACCCTCTCTGCCTTTAAGATCCTCTCTACCTTCCAACCATTCTCTTACTACTAAACACATCTTACCTCACAGCCACTCATCACAAATAATTCTGCATCCATCTCCCACTTGCAGCTTACACCACTTGAAACAAATAGACAGGAGAGCTCTGTGAATTCTGGAAAAAAAAGTGTCCATGAAGAGTCTCAAGGTCTGGTACACCAATGCTG
This sequence comes from Procambarus virginalis, assembly GCA_020271785.1. Classification (NCBI taxonomy): domain Eukaryota; kingdom Metazoa; phylum Arthropoda; class Malacostraca; order Decapoda; family Cambaridae; genus Procambarus; species Procambarus virginalis. Next base: position 21,260 of record WNGS01118891.1, read on the forward strand.
ATAGAGTAACAAACAAAGCAGAAGAAATAAAAGAAAGAATTAGCAAAAAAGAACCTGATATAATTGCAGTAGTGGAAATTAAAATAAAAGATATGATCTCGTATGCAATATTTCCCTGGGAATACCAAGTAATATGGAAAAAGGAAACAGAGACACGGTAGGGGCCAGAGTGACACGCCTAATAGTGAAAGTGGAAATTTGAAGAACTGGATGATGGAAATAGAAATTGATGCATTAGGAACTGATGTATGACTGGGACTCTGAGGGCGAATGGTTGGTAAACGGGTCGTTGGGATGGTTCAATCAGTCCTAATTCATTATTGTACTTTTGGTGATTTGTGTGTTGTCAGTTAATGTTTTCCTTGTAAGAACTTGCGTGCTTTTGTGTGGGTCTTAAGTGACCACTTTGTAAATGCACCTTAAGACGCCCGCAATCTTGCACATAAAGTGTGCAAAATTAAGGAGCCGTCACAGTGCACAATAAAATCACAATCGCGTGATATTTCTGCAGTCACCTAGTTGTATTCACGTAGTTGTGCTTGAGGGGGGGTTAAGCTTTGCTCTTTCGACCCGCCTCTCAACTGTCAATCAATCAACTACTATTTATTAATAGTACTAACTACTATTTTTTTCGCGCGCGCGCGCGCACACACACACACACACACACACACACACACACAGGAATCAACCCGTACCAGCTGTCTAACTTCTAGGGGCCAGATTCACGAAGCAGTTACGCAAGTACTTACGTACATCTTTCCTCAATCTTTGACGGCTTTCGTTACATTTATTAAACAGTTTACATGCATGAAAACTTCCCGATAAACTCTGTTAGTGTTATAAACATCCTGGTGCTTCGGAGCTCATTAACTGTTTAATAATTGTAAACAAAGCCGCCAAAGCTTTAAAAAAAGATGTACAGGTTCGTAAGTGCTTGTGTAACTGCTTCGTAAATCTGTCCCCTGGTACCTTTTTACTGCTAGGTAACAGGGGGCATCAGGGTGGAAAAAACTCTGCCCATTCTGTTCTTACCATTACCGGGGCTCCAACCCGGGCTACAGGATTACGAGCCCCGCGCGCTGTCCACTCAGCTACCAGACCCCCCCTGTGAGAACATAATTGGAAGCAATGTGACGGGATGGGAGTCAGTACAACCCAAAGTTCTCCTGAACTTACAAGCAGTTGTGAAGGCACCCGTCTAGTACACAAATCCAATTAGGGTACCCAATTAGGGTACCCAAATGGGGTACCCAATTTGGGTACCATAATGATAATTTGTAGATTACACAGGATTTCTTGAGCAGATTTGGGTGGTATTTTGTTACATTTTATTGTAATTGTCACTTGGCGATTTGTTACATTATCGACAAAAATGTATAAAAGTCGGCGCTATTGGGTGACAGAATTGGAGACAAATATTGTATAGCACTGTCATTAAAACTTCTAGTTGACAGACAAGATTGGTCTTTAAAGACATCTATCTCTCTGAACTTTCGATCAAACTGTAAATAATTCCTAGGATGCGACCCAATTACGGGAACATAAATATTTTTTATTAGGAAATTCAAAACCGAAAATGTCATCACATAAAAAAGTTTTTAAGTGAACTGGAGACTCACCAGGAATTATGGATAGTTTACCTAAAGTTCACAGACAAACTTGTTCTCTGAAAGTCAATCTTGTCTGTTACCAGAACTATCAAATATGGCATTTTAAATTATTGACTTCCTGTATCACCAACTTGTACTGTTTTTAATAATTATCACTTTCTCGTTCGGCGGTCTCCTACCCCTCGTCTCTCATTTTTCTCTCGATTCTGAGCGGGTGAAAATGGCTTGCGTCATGTATTAAAATTTTTGTCAAAAAAGTCAATGTTTATCTCATCAACTTCTGGGTGGTTTCAAAATGAGCGCTTTTAAATTGCGCACAATTTCATACAAAAATGAAAGACATAACATGAAAATTGATGACAGAATATGATGTCACTCATTTTCTTGTGCATGAGAAATGTACAGTGCAGGCCTGTGGCTCACAGTGACAAAGGGAAGGAAACTATGAGGGGGAAAGCACCAAGTCATTACGACTATATAGCACAGGGAAGGGGGTCAAGATAAGGATTTGGGATGGGACGAGGGGAAGGAATGGTGTCCCAACCACTTGGACGGTCTGGGGATTGAACGCCGACCTGCATGACGCGAGACCGTCGCTCTACCACCCAGCCCAAGTGATCGGTCACAGTAACAAAGTGGTGACAAGTTTTACATTTAAAATCGTTGTGATTATTCATAATGTTCTCCGAGGAGTCATCAATATCTGGATAGAGTGTTCATAAGAATGATATAGATGCAACCGTAGGTGCTACATTCTTCCCCTGGCACTCGCGAACGGCGAGTTGTTCCTGGCACCAATTAGGCACTGGTAAACAATTAGCCTCACAGGCTAATTGTTTAATCGACTGAAACATATACTCTGCTCCCCCCCCCCACCATTTTTTGTCCACCATTTTCCCCTCCCCCCCCCCCCCCATTAGCCTCGAACAGATAGATATTTTCATTTACATGGTATTATGTAAGCCAGGGGGTGAGCCCTGGTAATGCAGGTTCGAACCCTGGTTAGGTCCTAGAGTTCCTAATTGATTATATATATATATATATATATATATATATATATATATATATATATATATATATATATATATATTATATATATAATATTAAATCGCGACCATTTACAGCATGCGAGTTGAACGATTGTGTATTTTAGGTTGAATGTTTGAATCACTGAGGTAAGTGTGAATGACTGAGGTAAGTGTGAATGACTGAGGTAAGTGTGAATGACTGAGGTAAGTGTGAATGACTGAGGTAAGTGTGAATGACTGAGGTAAGTGTGAATGACTGAGGTAAGTGTGAATGACTGAGGTAAGTGTGAATGACTGAGGTAAGTGTGAATGACTGAGGTAAGTGTGAATGACTGAGGTAAGTGTGAATGACTGAGGTAAGTGTGAATGACTGAGGTAAGTGTGAATGACTGAGGTAAGTGTGACTCACTGAGGTAAGTGTGAAGTAGATGATAACACAGGTAAGTTAGTCACCAGGGAGGCGTCTCCACCACACTATAATGGCTTTCCTAACTTGTGTTTATTCATAATCACTCACGGTTTAAACATTGATAATATATTAACCAAGCCAGGGCCCGTCTCGGTAGTCTCAGGAACCACTATGGTCTGGTGTGACGGTACACACCCACGCTCCAGGGTGGTGGGTGCTGCCTGGTGTGACGGTACACACCACGCTCCAGGGTGGTGGGGGCTGCCTGGTGTGACGGTACACACCCACGCTCCAGGGTGGTGGTGCTGCCTGGTGTGACGGTACCACACCCACGCTCCAGGGTGGTGGGTGCTGCCTGGTGTGACGGTACACACCCACGCTCCAGGGTGGGTGCTGCCTGGTGTGACGGTACACAAACACGCTCCAGGGTGGGGCTGCCTGGTCTGACGTACACACTGATGCGTCCAGGAATAATTCACAATCAATTGATCTTCTCCTAAGGGAGTCGCTCATTTAATTAACAACACAAGCTCTTTTTGTGGGGATTTTCTCATGACAACGACACTGAGGGGACACAAACAACATGGTACCATGGATATATATATTCTGAGTTATGTATAGCATTGTGAGATGGGGCGCAGGAGGGGGGGGGGAGCGGGACTAAAACAGGTCAGAAAGGTGAGACCAAGGTGGAAAATTGGTAATGTTAAAAAGTTACTTTCGCACATAGAAATGTGTGTGTATATATATATATATATATATATATATATATATATATATATATATATATATATATATATATATATATATATATATATATATATATATAATACTCACACACATCTATGTAAATAAAAATGTAAATGTTCCTTTGTTCAAAATCGCTAATTTCCGAAACCTCTTTGCCGATTGCATTGAAATTTTGACACCATGTTGCATTTGAATACGCGCATGTTTTTATGCACCTACTATATACATGCTACACCTGTGACAGGTAAAAACTGTTTTTGGGGGAAAAACAGTGCCATCTGTTGCACGTAAATTCAACACACGCTATACTAAATATGTTATGATTCCATTTCAATGCTTCCGATTGTAGTGATAATTGAATTTTCATAGATTTCGATTTATTTTCATTTTGATTTAATTATTTTATGTGACATTGCGTTGGAATTGAGCTGGGTTGTTTACCATACCCTTCATTTCGTGAGTATAGTTTATTTTTTTCATTTTTTTTTCATTTCGTTTTTTTAACTGTTGTAATTTTTTAGTGATGGGAACATCAAATCATTTGATGTTCCCATCTTTCTGATGGGAACATCAGATCATTTTGGAACCCATCGGACAGGGAGTGGGGAATGGTAGGGAGGACTAGGGGATGGGGGAGGGGGGAATGGTAGGGAGGACGGGAGGACAGGGGAGGGGTTGCTGTGTCAAGTGTTGCCGAGCCACAGCAAAGCGTGGCCGGGTACAGCTAGTATATAATATTATCATTCTTATTTTAAACTTCATGTTTGTTTATATACGCTACAGATCCCAACATAAACATATTACTAACGTTTGCTCAAACTAAGAAGAACAGAGTTTAATATTAAATGCGTAAATACTGTGATGTTTGTCTGGTGGTGGAGGAGGCAGGGGCATCTTTTCTACCATAGTCCCGTACCACCCACTACCATAGCCAAGTACCACCCACTACCATAGTCCCGTACCACCCACTACCATAGCCCCGTACCACCCACTACCATAGTCCCGTACCACCCACTACCATAGTCCCGTACCACCCACTACCATAGTCCCGTACCACCCACTACCATAGTCCCGTACCACCCACTACCATAGTCCCGTACCACCCACTACCATAGTCCCGTACCACCCACTACCATAGTCCCGTACCACCCACTACCATAGTCCCGTACCACCCACTACCATAGTCCCGTACCACCCACTACCATAGTCCCGTACCACCCACTACCATAGTCCCGTACCACCCACTACCATAGTCCCGTACCACCCACTACCACACCCCCGTACCACCCACTACCATACCCCGTACCAGTGGTAGCGTGTGTAGTTGTTTTTTCATTTTCTTGCTGTCATGAATGTTATCGTATATTGTTGTGGTTATTTATATGGAGGCGGCGTCTCCTGGCCAGCATTGTCTCTCTTTGTTCAACACGATTGGTTCTTTGTTACCTCCGCCTCTTGACTGCTTTTGTTTTTGTGGAGGGAACCTGTGTGTGTGTGTGTACTCACCTAGTTGTACTCACCTAGTTGTGCTTGCGGGGGTTGAGCTCTGGCTCTTTGGTCCCGCCTCTCAACCGTCAATCAACAGGTGTACAGGTTCCTGAGCCTAATGGGCTCTATCATATCTACACTTGAAACTGTGTATGGAGTCAGCCTCCACCACATCGCTTCCTAATGCATTCCATTTGTCAACCACTCTGACACTAAAAAAGTTCTTTCTAATATCTCTGTGGCTCATTTGGCACTCAGTTTCCACCTGTGTCCCTAGTGCGTGTGCCCCTTGTGTTAAACAGCCTGTCTTTATCACCCTGTCGATTCCCTGAGAATCTTGAATGTGGTGATCATGTCCCCCCTAACTCTTCTGTCTTCCAACGAAGTGAGGTTTAATTCCTGCAGTCGCTCCTCGTAGCTCATACCTCTCAGCTCGGGTACTAGTCTGGTGGCAAACCTTTGAACCTTTTCCAGTTTAGTCTTATGCTTGACTAGATAGGGACTCCATGCTGGAGCCGCATACTCCAGGATTGGTCTGACATATGTGGTATATAATGTTCTGAAAGATTCCTTACACAAGTTTCTAAAGGCCGTTCTTATGTTAGCAACCTGGCATATGCTGCTGATGTTATCCTCTTGATATGAGCTTCAGGGGACAGGTCTGGCGTGATATCAACCCCCAGGTCTTTCTCTCTCTCTGACTCTTGAAGTATTTCATCTCCCAAATGATACCTGTATCTGGTCTCCTGCTTCCTACCCCTATCTTCATTACATTACATTTGCTTGGGTTAAACTCTAACAGCCATTTGTTCGACCATTCCTGCAGCTTGTCCAGGTCTTCTTGAAGTCTCAAGCTGTCCTCCTCTGTCTTAATCCTTCTCATAATTTTGGCGTCGTCAGCAAACATTGAGAGGAATGAGTCTATACCCTCTGGGAGATCATTTACGTATATCAGAAACAGGATAGGTCCAAGTACAGAGCCCTGTGGGACTCCACTGGTGACTTCACGCCAGTCTGAGGTCTCACCCCTCACTGTAACTGTGTGTTGTGTGAGTGATCACTAATTTAATGATGCTACTGGTAGATCGTTCGCACATTCTTCATCGAGTCACAGTTTTCATTACAGAAATGATAAAGTTTGGCTTTATTCATATTCATACAATTTGTAATATCTTTAATTTATTAATTTATGTTCTATGCTGCTTCACTTTTGGCTAAAAACTTGACATTACTAAGGAAGTATTTTAATATTTATCAATGGTAAGGGTAACCGTGGTGCCCGGGGGTAGTCTCTCTCTCTCTCTCTCTCTCTCTCTCTCTCTCCTCTCTCTCTCTCTCTCTCTCTCTCTCTCTCTCTCCTCTCTCTCTCTCTCTCTCTCTCTCTCCTCGCCTCACCTCCTTCCCCTCATCTTCCGTCCCCTTCCCTCTCCTCCCTTCTTCTCTCATACTTATATATAATATATATATATATATATATATATATTATATATATATATATAATGGCTTCAGCTATGTTATGTATCACTATGAAACGTAGATAACTGTATATTGTATCCTGTCTTTTGTAATGTATCTATTAATGTCATCGTAATTGTAGCAGTTATTGTAATGAACATATATTTTTCATTTTTAATATATGTTCATATTTATATTTTTCATATTACTCATAACTATAATTAGCAACGTTATTATTGAAGTATTTGTGTAAAATGAAGAATTTATGTGTGAAAATCAATTATAAATGTACACCTATTTATGAATACCGGGACCGAATGATTCATGGGAATGTATTAATTAAAAAAATAAAATATGTATAGATAAGAGTAGTTTACGAATAATATTTTTTTATAATAATTTTATAATAAAAATAATATAATTTTTATAATAATTTTATTTTTTTTTTAATAATTTTAAATTGTGTAGTCTACTTTACCGATGACCATTCGCTTTGATCTACTTTTATCCAAGCATCAGGTTAGTACTTAACCAAGACTTATATTTGAGGAGATCTTATTGGGTCAATGATGTGACTTGAACCGGCGTTCTGCGTGTATCATCTGTTTGTGTCGCTGTGTCCGCGTGTATCATCTGTTTGTGTCGCTGTGTCCGCGTGTATCATCTGTGTGTGTCGCTGTGTCCGCGTGTATCATCTGGTGTGTCGCTGTGTCCGCGTGTA
>WNGS01118912.1:0-11660 GCA_020271785.1 Procambarus virginalis
TGGATGTTCAAGTGTGTAATTCCACCACATAATCTGTAACTTGTGAATTACTAAGGAAAACATTTGTTAATTTTGGATTGCCAGACATGTTTGTCAGACAATACTCCTTAACTGGTTTCTGGGGAAATACAGGATTTTTTTAGAAAAATGGTATTAAACATGTGAAACCTCCCCCCCCTATAATCCTTCTTCAAATGGTCTGGCGAAGAGAGCAGTGAAATCCTTGAAAGAAGGGTTAAAGCAGTTTACGGAAGGTATTATTAATACAAGGCTTTGTAGATTTTTGTATAATCAAAGGAAAACTGTTCATTCTACTACTGGTAAATCTCCTTCTGAATTACTGTTTAATAGGCACTTTAAAGTGCACATGGAAACAGTACAGACAGATCCCAAAAAAGAGAAATCGGTAACTAGCTCGGCCAGTCAATTGACTCAAGGAGAGAAATTGTTGTTTAACGAGGGGGATGCCGTATATGCAAGGAATTTTGAAATTGGCAAGCCTTGGGTAGAAGGAAAAATTAGGGAAGTCTTGGGACGCAGGAATTTTACAGTGCAAGTGCAGAGTTTCTGGAACGTTAATTGAAAAAGGCATGCAGATCAACTCATGCTAAGGTTCAAGGGGAATTTTGAAGACCCTTCAGGTGGGGATGGGGCAATTAGTGATACCCATCTTAATAATGAAGGGGTAGCAGCACCTGCAGGAGACAGTGAGGCAGAGCAAATGACGACTTAGGGGAATGTGGATACAGCTAACCTCTCTGCAATGGACTCTGCAATTAGCAATTCAGAAGGTTTCCCAAAAGTAACAGATCTGGAGCCCCAGTTGAGAAAATCAGAACTCATACGACTGCCTGATAGACTTAACCTGTAGAGTTAGAGTTTATTTACAAATATACAAATATAAATACAAATATTTATTCAGGTAAAGTACATACATACAAGGTGAGATACAAAAGTTGATGGATTTATAGATAGAGCTAGTACATACAATGCCTAAAGTCACTATTACGCAAAGCGTTTCGGGCAGGAAAAACACTAAGACTAAAACTTAATACTATATTTAAATATTTAAAAGGGGAGGAATGTTAGGATAAGGTATTTTGTAGGATTAAGTACTACAGTGGTTAGGTGTAGCGTGTTTTGAACAGATGCTTTTTATTTATAAGCACCGTAAATAGTAGGTTATTAACGTATACCAGTGATGTCATTGTTTTTGTTATTGTAATAAAACCATCCGAAGAACAAGTTTGTTTCTCCTCCGGCCTACACGTAACAATCCTCTAACTTTTTCAATATTTTAAAAGTTTCAATGAGATCCGCCCTGCCATGCCTCGTCTGCAGTATTGTTAGCCCTGTCGCCCTCAACCGTTCCTGATATGGGGGATGACTTAGCTCTGAAATGACTTTTTGTTGCTCGGTGTTGCACCTTCTCCAGAGCAGCTATGTCCTTCTGAAAATGAAGTCTCCATGCTTGGCTACAGTAATCTAAGTGGGGCGCACCAGAGATTTATACAGTTGAACAATTACCTTCTTTTCCCTAATAGTCAAAAGTACACTTAATTGTCCCAAGAGTTTGGTTAGTTTCTCTTTACTGCTGCAACCACCTGTTGCGCAACTTTCAATGAGTGGTGGATTTTGACACCAAGGTTCCTTTCTTTATAAATTTGTTGTAATGTAATGCTGTTAATTTGATAGTTGTGGCGTGGGTTGTTATGCCCCACATGCAAGGTCTTGCATTTGTTGATATTAAAAAGCATTTGTCAGTCTTCTGACCATTAGTAACGCTCATGTAAGTCTCTTTGTAAGGCTTCAATGTCGTTATCATTTCCCACTTAACCACATTTCCCATCTCTTAAAAAGATGATGATGTATCATCATCATCAAAATTATGTATATCTACAATAACCACCACATTGATCACTATTGCAGTTACTACACAGCAAACCTTGCAAAAAATGACACAAATTTTGGCTCGTGTCCAAAACGACACTAAGTTAGTTTAGTTCATTTATTATGCACCCCATACCCATCTTGTGGGCGGTAGTGGAAAGGGTTACAGAGGCACATAATGGGCTCAGGGACTGAACCCCACAATTCATTTAGCTAAGCAAGTTACAATTTGGGTGAACTAGTTACAAAATTCAGTATAAGTCGTCACATCATCAATGAGTTCGAGATCGACCACAAGTACAGTTTCTAAATTAAGCAACTGACATATGTGGAGAGCTAGTGTCACAATTGATATGTTTGTCCTGCACACCGCCCCCCATCCAGTGGGCAGCGGTGGAGAGGTTACAATCACTCACTTACTACCTACAGTTAGCAAACTGGGGATATTTGGCTAAAATTTCTGGTAGCAGATCATTTTGAATGAAATATTTACACATCGCTGGAACATTGGTTATAGAATGGTCTCTAAATTCACGTAAGTTTTCGCAGTCCATCATATAGTGACGGACGGTGTGCGAATAATTTTGTTGACACAGTTTACATTTGGTCAGGTCTACATCGGTAGATAATAATAATTCCCAGAGATACTTGTAACCGAGTCTAAGCCGAGCAGTAGTAACATCTAGAAGTCTGCTGATTTTATTGGATGATCCATAGATGTGTGGCTCCTCTTGCATGATAGTATGATGAAAGATGGAATTACTGGTGTCGATTTCACTTTGCCTCAGATCTACAAGATCTTGTTGAAGTTCTTGGTGTACTGCTGCTCTCAGATTGCTCATTGTCAATCCAAGGTTACAACAGATGCTCAACTCAAGGAGATGCTCAACATCTCCTTTAAAGGCAGATTCTTTGGCTAACTTATCAGCTCTATCATGCATTCGGAGGCCAACATGAGATGGAGACCACATGAATTGGACTGTTACCATCTTTAATAATTTTGTTGTATTTGTGTCTAGCTTCGGACATGAGCATGCTACAGTTATGTCTTAAAGAGTTGAGAGCATTTAAGGATGATAAGGAGTCACTTACAATTAATGTATCAAGTTTGGAGACTTGTACACATTTCAGTGCAAGGAGCAAGGCAAATAGTTCAGTCTGAAGGGTAGAGACCCAGTTGTTTATACGGATTCCCCCACTCAAAGTATAAGCCATCGCCCATTGTCAGGACAATTGCACCTCCAGCTGCACCCGTGGGGCGGTGTAGGGAACCATCAGTGTATATGATTTGAGAGAGAGATTGTACTGTGGACAGAGCATCAATTTTGTTAACGGCGTTGAGCTGTGCCTCAAGACGAAGCTTGGGCTGATCTCTAATTTGCTTCTTGAGTGGAAAAGGAGGGATTAAAATTGGAAAAGGTGCAATCTCCCACGGTGCAGGAAAGGGCCGTTGTTGAACAAATCCACAAGGGCCGTAACGAGGATTCGAACCTGCGTCCAAGAGCATCCCAGACGCTGCCTTAATTGACTGAGCTACTACATGGTAAAAGGAGTTGAAACCGAAGTTCTACTGAACTTACTGGATCCTGCAGTCTCTCGGAGGCACAAATCAGGGTTTACACAATTCCCCCCATGCACTCGAGCTATGTCAATAGGCCGTTCTCCTTCTTCGCCCTTACTTCATTACACACAGAAATAACAATAACGTGATGCATCAAAGGAACAAATCCACAAAGGCCGTGACGAGGATTCGAACCTGCGTCTAAGAGCATCCCAGACGCTTGTGGATTTGTTCATTTGATGCATCACGTTATTGGGATTTCTGTGTGTAATGAAGTAAGGGCGAAGAGGGAAAACGGCCTCCCTCGCCTTGGCTAGGGCTTTCTGAAAGACCTTTAGCATTCGGCGTACGTGTTTCCCTATATGCAAGTCCAAGTCTTCTGACAGTGCGTTTCAATGTACGCAGTTTGGAGTCATTGTAATAGGCATGGTGTTTATTACTTTTCATATCTTTCCGACTATTGGATGGTGCAAGGGGCCGACCTAAAGGGTCAGCAAACATCTGAATGCTCTGTACTAGACCGTCGTTAAATGTCTAGACTGTGGAGGGATCGTAAGTGCTGTGCCACTCTGACACATGAGCAACAAAGTCTTCACGTCAAGCAGAAGGAACACTGAATCGTTTGCGTTTATAAGTCCCACCGGGCAGGATGGTATTTCCTATACATAGAGCAGTCAATCTAGGGTGATGATCTGACAACAAATCTGTTACAATAGATGATGTGCACCAGACGTGAGAGACGTTGAAACCAACACAGAGGTCTAGAATGCCACAATCTGCACATCTTGGTGACTATTTAGTAGCGACAGCAGTTGATTTTCATTACTGAAGCGAGAGCCACCAGTGACCTTGTGTCTAGCATTGTCACCAAGAATGATAATAATAATAATAATAATAATAATAATAATAATAATAATAAAAATAATAATAATAATAATAATAATAATAATAATAATAATAATAATAATATAATAATAATAATAATAATAATAATAATAATAATAATAATAATAATAATAATATTTATTTAAGAAAAGTACATACATAGTTGCAGAGTTACAGTACAAACATTCTGTTAGATTTCAAGATATAGTACATACAATACCTAAAGCCACTAGTACGCATAGCGTTTCGGGCAAGGTGAGGTGGAAAAAAAATACTTGGACTAAAACTTAATAGTAATTGAGCTTAAAGTGATGGTGGGCTCTGCTTGAGCGCACGCTGGAAGATCAATATAATTTAACTTTCCTGCTGGAGCAAATAGATTAAATACATTGAGAATAGAGTTGCCCACGTAGATCCTCACTACATAATATTGTTGACCCGCAATTTGTTTTTCTGGCAGAAGTTGATGGGGTAGAGATTGTTTTATGTAATGAATGCAAGAGTTATTGGATCTGAGGTTGTAAGAAACAAATGAGGGCAATTTCGGGGGTGAGGATCTTGCGGGAACTCTGCACTCCTGGAGACATACAATATCGATGTGTTCATTTGTTACTTTGTGAAGTAAATCTGATTATTATTATTAACATCTTCATTGACAAAATTAATTACAATTTTGCCAAATCTGAAAATTTTGATAAAGTCTTATTAAAGTGAGGATAATGCTGGTATTCACTGTCACGCAGGACAGAGCGTCATACATAAGACAATAGGTCTAAACTGTAGGCGGACGTACATATATATCACGGTTACAATCAACGTTTTAATGTATGGATATGTGAAAACAAGTTTCTACTGTGCACTGCCACACAAGGGCAGGGATGGGTTCATAAGTGATGCAGCTTAGAAGTAATATAAATAAAAATTGTTCTTCATTCTTTAAAATGGACAAGCAAATTTTGGATAAATTGTTAGGATGTCGTCCAGAACACCTGAGTCAATAAAATAGTTACACAGTTGGTGGTACAAGAGGCCAGGAGGTCTAAAGTCCTTTACGGTTTCACATTCAACAATATAGTGTTCTAGTGAATGCATTAAAGGTTTATCACAGAGTTTACAATCTGAGTATTCTGGTAGTGGCTCAGGCTCACTAACCTGCCAGATGTGTCTATAGCCAAGGCGAATTCGCGCAATGACTACAACACATTGCCTGGTTCGGTTACTGTGCTGACCATACAAATACCTATTATTACAAAACGTGTCATAACTTTTTATACTGCAGCTTTCAGGTCTCTGGGCATATCTTAGTTCTTCAAAATCTGAATTAATTTCTTTAATTTGTATGTTTCTAATAATTGCATTAGATAGTCCAAAGTCATAATCAATATTTTCTTTCCTACAAGCCTCATTGGCCAATCGATCTACTAAGTCATGTTTTCCAACTCCAACATGGGATTGGATCCACACAAATTTTATACAAGAGTTATTATCATTGGCAAAAATTACATTCCATTTAATATTACAAGCTACTTCCGACATACATTGTGATGGGTTATTTAAGGACCGCAGAGCACTTTTAGAGTCACAAAAAATAACTCCACCACCATTGAGCTTAAGGTATTCAGTGGCTAGATATATGCTCGGTCTGTGTCGTGCTTGCCCAGTTGTTCAATCTGTGTACTAGACATGATCATTTCATTCCCTTTATACACTGCACATGCACAACCTGTTCTACCAGTGCCTAACTGAAAAGAGCCATCAGTAAAGGCATAGGATTCAGTCGGTTTGAGAATTTGAAGATGACTGTCAATAGCTTCTAATGTTATGCATCTCAAAATGTCAGTGTTATACATTTGTTTTACACTGATGGGGTATAATGCAGAGAGACCTCCACATCTTTCCAAGGGGGAATATAGTGAACAGTTTTATCAGGGTTAAGAGACCCATTCAGTTTCAGAAGATTATAGGCACAACAACTAGCCACACACTGTAGGGAGCTTTTTGCGGCGGATTGAAGGAACAGTCAGAATTGTTTAGAATGGATCTCAATTTTATTTGAATAGAGCTGGGGGGGGGGACCATTATTTTTCAAAGTTTTGGCACAAAACATAGTACTAAGTAGAACTGTTCTTTCGTAAATGGAAAGTAAGTTTAGTTCCTTTCTCATGTTAACAATTCTGACAGTTCTAGGACAACCCAGGATGATGCGCATGGCTTCATTCTGTGCTACATCTAGGGCCTTGTAGTTGTTTAGGAGAAAAATTAAGAAGATGCAAGGCATAATAATCAACAACAGATCGTATAAAGGCAATATAAAAACTACGAGCATATTTTATGTTAATACCAAATCCTTTGCCAACAAGAGTTTTGAGAGGTTCAAGACGCTCAACTAGTTTTTTTGCACAGGTTGCTGACGAGATTTGTATCATTAACCTCGACTCCAAGATATTTATAAGACTCACAAGTCTCCATGGGCTCTCCATTAATAGTATAGTTAACATGAAGAGAATGGGGAATAAGAACCCTTGTTTTATCAACAGAGATTATGAGGCTATAATCTTCATCTTTAGTTATATTACTACTTTCTTGGAGAATGCATCAAGTAACACTTGTAGTCTTGGTTTACTGTGTGCCATAATACAAATATCATCAGCATAACATATAACAGTTTCCGTAGGTTGTACAGGTATGTCGTGGATAAGTTTGTGCATAAGTATATTAAAGAGCATAAGGCTCAGGACACCACCTTGAGGTGTGCCTAGTTCGAATGCATCTGTTCTTGTACTTTTAACTCCTTTAAATAGGACACTAGCACGCCTGCTGGATAGGTAGCTCTTATCCAACTCAGAAGATTACCTTTGATTTCAAATTCAGAAAGTTGCTCTAATATTATTTCGCCATTCGCTACATCGAAAGCTGACTTTAGGTCAATAAAGGCTGCCTGTGTCGCATCCTGGGAGTTTACAAAATATTCAGCAAAGCATGTTTGTGTGTGTGAGGAGATGTAGAATCTCCTCAGCTAGTTTTCCTAGTTTCTAGAATAGGCTAGTCGCTCTAGGGACTCTAGAAACTGAAGCTTTCAAATTTACATATACTTGTTGGGTGTCATATGAAAGCTGATGTTAAATGCTGGCAGTTAAAACTAATGAGAGGTCTGTGATTGCTCTGTAGAGAGAATTACAGCAAAATTTGCCTGTTCTGTGAAACAGAGAGGGTAGTATAACAAAAACCGTTAGAGGTGGAGGGGGGACAGTGGGGCGAACGCTGCCTCCCCCCCACCAAGGGAGACGTTGAGACGTTGTGTTAGGCCTCACCCTCCTTGTGACGTCACGCCACGCCACAGGCGAGGGGCCCGTGTGATTGGTCTAAGCACCCCTGCTCCTATGCCGAGTTTTGGCGCGAAAAGCTGTGATTGGAAGCGGCATCAGGACCAGTGCCGGCTTCCTGCTGATTGGTCAAGACAAGGTAGGGGGAGAAATATGGGCATGTGAGCCTCTCTAGCCGCCAAGAGAGTTTAGTTTGAATTGGGCAGCCAGGGTGTGAAGTGTCTAGGTGCGGGGTGGCGGGCCTGCCACCCCACCACCGTTATCGCTCCTGTCGTTCTGTTTACTCATATTGCATGGCACTCCAGCCACCCTGGGTGTGTCGAAGCCCAAAATTGCGAGAAACTGGGACTTGGACTTTGAATTGCGCCCGACGTCGTCCATGGGGAGGTGACGCCGGCCAGTGTCACTCCTGTAACCCCAGTGTAAGAGCGAGTCATGCTCTGGTATGATGGGGTTGTTAGTGATTCCCCATCCAAGTGTGTATGGCACGCGGCCACCCAGCCGCCCTCTGGCCACCCAGGCCGCCCTCTGGCCACCCAGGCCGCCCTCTGGCCACCCGCCGGCCGCCCAGTCACCCACCCATGCGGCCCGGCCGGGCCAGGCCCAGGCCACCCACCTTACACCGCGCGCGAGCTGCTCGGGTGGGGTGGGGTGGGGTGCTGTGACGTCACGCGCCACCCGTGGCCACCCTCCTGAAGGCCACGCAGTGGCCACATGTTGGCCACCACCTTTGGCCACCCCTTGGCCACATTCCCAGGACAGCCTAGGCCACATCTTGTCGACGCACGAGGAGCAAGCTAAGTGTTGACAGCCAGGTGGTAAGGACCTGGGAAATGAGGAAATGTGTGGAAGGAAACGTGAGTACTTTATCGGTGTCTCAGATTAGTGGAAATCATAGTAGAAAAGTTGTGTGAGCCCCTAGCCCGGCCAGGCTAGGGAAGTAGCTGAGACGCCCGTCTGTGGCATGCCCAGGTGACTGTGGGGCAGTACCTGGAGTGGGAAATTGTCACTGTAAATCACGTAGTGTTATAATTATATATCTGTAGATATATTGTTGTGTGTAGACTGACTAGAGTTTGGGACCAGTCAGTGTAGAGAAATCATCATATAAATGATCCAGTCTGGCGATTCTGTATAATCGTCCAGCCTTGGTTAGTGCCATGGTACCTCATTATGTAATTAGGCCAGGTTAGAGTTAATTAAGCAGGCCCGTGGGGCAGGGTTATTAGTGATATCCTGAGGTCTGTATATATCACCTGTTGATTAATTACATTGTTTATGGAGGCCATTTCCATGTGTTTCATTTGCATGTTGTTGTATGTGTTGTGTGGTGAGTCAGTAGATGTGATCGCTGACTGATTGCCTAATGATGTCATTAGCATGGGGGGCATGCTGACGGTATCATTATGTGCAGGTTTGTGCAGTGTTATCAGGTATACGATATTACTGTCCTAGGAACTGTGTTGAGGATTTAAAGGGACCCTTTGAGTATTCAGGGAAATTCTCAGTCACTTAATGGGAGCGAGCAATTGTTAATTTGCCTAATTATGGGAGAATTAGTGCCAGCTGTCCGCGTAGAGCGACGGTGTCTTATATTAACGTAATTGTCTTGCTGAAGCCACCGGGATCGGGCGATCTTTTGCAACGTTTGCAAGATTAGAGGGACAGTAAGATTGGTATACCTTGAGTGTTGCAAAACCGTGTGTATCACTGTGTGGGCATAGTAATTAACGAGTTGCAGTAGTCGCAACCGTATGTGGGCAGTGCTATTTATAATGTTTTGCATGCCATTATATGTGTGACCTATGTAACCTTAGGGTTACTTTGTTTCTTTGAGTTGTGTGGAGTACTTAAGGATTCAGTGAGTTAATTAGGGGTAATTAACTGGATAAGGGGGTGCACACTTGAAGTTGTTGAATGAGTGAGTGCTGTTATGGGAGAACAGTGTTGAACTTGAGCTTGTGGGAATACGTGTCCGGTGCAATTAATTGTCCGTGTGACAATTAATTGACCACTCTAGCTAATTATGTAATTAGCATTCTCATCATGAATTCACGTAGTGGGAGAGGATCTGTCAGAGTCTGTCAGTGATAGTGCTAACGTCAGTTGCTCGAGACTAACTGCCTTTCAGGGTTGGGGCAATTAGTGGCTCATGATAATTAGTGGAGTAATTAACGTCTGGAGTCTTGAGGACTCAGATGACTCGGTAAAGCGAGGTCATGGGGTTAGCATAATACGTTATATTAATCATATTCTGTCTGGTGACAGTGGATTAAGTTGCACTCATTGTTAATTAGGGTAATTAACTCCTCTTCCGTGAATTCACAGTGTTTGATGAGACCTGCTTAGGCAGTGCGGAGTGAGACGTATTTATGTATGATTAATTATCGGTCCTGGTGACAGTTAATTAATTGCTCAAGGCTAATTAGGGTAATTAGCACTCATTAGTAAGTAAACGTAATTAATGATACACAGACTGTTGAGAAGCCACCCACTTGGGGTAGGCTTAGTTAACGTAACTCAATTGGGATGTAATTAGTGGTCCGTTTGACCTTAATTAAGAATTACTCACTGAATACTTGCAAGGAGTCAAGTGTGATGTAATTTAAGAGTTGAGTTATTGTGACAAGAGGACTTGTGTTAACGTAGAGTACTATCATGTTGTTGTCTAGAGTGAGACACTTGTTTGATTAAAGTAGTACTTGTTGCTGACTGCTGTGATCAGTCAATTTCCATCATTATTCACATAATCAATGTTGCAATTGATTAAGGCAATTTCTTTTGGTTATCGTCTAGTGACGAGGGTAAAGTAACTTAGGGATGAGTGGAGCTGTGTCCCAGAATCCCACCTTGCCTGACTGTGTTCACTTTAGTTGTGATAGGGGGAGTCACTGTTAGACTACCCACCTGATTACGGGGGTCGCTCCTGTTGGGAGGGAGGCCTTAAGCTTGTGATTAGAGTAGCTGCCACTAGGAAGTCGTGTCACTATTGATTGCTTGCTTGTGTCATCAGTGGAAGATTGTTCAGTTAGTTCATGTTGTCAGCCCGAAGTGTCAGCAGGATGGAGCCTGCTGTCATTTCTCGAGGGGCTGTTGAATAGCTGTGTTGCAAATGCCACTGGTTGGACTTAACGTAATTAAATCACACGCTGTGGTGTAACTTAGTCTGTGATATTTTTCTTTGAGTTTGCAATATTGCGTCATCAGTGGGCACACCTGTGTTCAGGTTAGTTCAGTATGCAGCCACACAGCAAGGGTTGCTATTTAGCTGTTGGTTATGGTGCCACTGGATGGACATTAACGTAAAGATTAATTTGAGGAAGGGTGCTGGAGTTGCCAGTGAACCCATTAGTTATTGATGTCATTGAAAGGCTACTGATTTGATTGCATTGCAACCGCTATTGCAGGTGTAGACTGCACTGAGGCGTAGAACAGTTAGGAGGTTACTGGAGACGTGTTCCAGAACTCACTGTGTCATTTGTTGTAATTGTGATTATAGATCTGTTAGTTCTTGCTTGCGTGTTGATTCCTCTGTGGGCACGCTTATGTTCGAAGTAACGTCATTGACATTCTTTTGTTTTGATGTAGTAGTCTAGTCTCTTGTTATAATAAATTGTTATTTGTTAACAGTCTTTGATGTCAACCTTCAACTATTCTGTGCCACTCCCATTGTTCTGATATATTTGATATTGTTGTTTAAATCTTTGATATGACGGCTGCGCTCTGGGAATTCGAATTCCAATTCATAGCGCACACAACAAATATAAAATTTGATTGTGAGAACCCGTCGGTTACCCTTATTGGTTTTTAACGTCATGTTTAACTAGGAGGAACCAGCGGCCTATTGTGGACAGGTTTTCACCCCTGCTGGTGGAAGCCTGGCGTTTGCTCCGCTTCTCCTTTTTCTACTGGACTCATGCTTAACTGCCAAGAGCAGCCTTTAAACTTGTAGTCCACCTCCTAAGGGAGGTAGGCGTAGAGAAAAATCTCACAGTGTGCTA
>WNGS01118914.1:10673-35593 GCA_020271785.1 Procambarus virginalis
GGGTAGGGAAGGCTTGAGGGGATGAAGGGGAAGGGGGGCATTGGGGAGCTAGAAGAGGAGGGAGGGCTGTGGGGATGGGAGGGGGGCATGGGAGAGCTGAGGAGGGTGAGGAAGAAGGGAGGGCTTAGGGGAATGGGGAAGAAGGGTGGGCTTAGAGGAGTGGGGGGAGAATGGAGGTCTTAGGGGGCTGGGGGAGAATGGAGGGCTTGAGGGGTTGGGGGAGAAGGGAGGTCCTGGGGAGAGGGAGAGTAGTGGGGAGGGTTGCCCTAGGTGGGCACTTAATGGGGGGCTGGCAGGGGTTGGGGGCAGGTACGATGTCTATTGGCAGAAAGCAGGGTGGCACTCCTCTCCCTGTGGCTGTTGAACTTCTTGTGGAGGGTTCCCACTCCCCTCTGGGATTGTAGGGTTTGGGGTTGTGGTTCCCTGACTCCTTTCTTTCTCCTTGCACTTTTTTTCACAATCTGCTGCCCTCATTCTCTCATCCCTTGTCATATCCCTATCTGCAGGAATACTTTTCTGAACATCGGTACAGTTGCTAGTCCGCTCGTCTTTGCTAACAGGCCCTCTTTTGCGTTCTTGCTCATGAATACCCCTTTATCAATCGGTCTCGGTCCTTATTGTACTTTCCAAGCCTGAAAACCTTTTCGATATTCTGGTCTGCTTCTCCATCCTTACCTCTTTAAGGATCTCAGTAACAGCGTTTTTGTCGTTGTCTGTCCTCTCTGCTGGACTGGTTCCTGTTTGCTGTTTAATGCCTGCTACTCCTACTGCTCTTTTCTCTCTCTCAGCCAGCTAGTACATCTAGCTGCTTCTTGAGAAGAGGACACTTCATTGGCAACTTTCCTTACTGCAGTGTGTGTGTGTGTGTGTGTGTGTGGTGTGTGTGTGTGTGTGTGTGTGTGTGTGTGTGTGTGTTGTGTGTGTGTGTGTGTGTGTGTCTGTGCGTGTGTGTATGTGTGTGTGTGTGTGTGTGTGTGTGTGTGTGTGTGTGTGTGTGTGTGTGTGTGTGTGGTGTGTGTGTGTGTGTGTGTGTGTGTGTGTGTGTGTGTGTGTGAGGCGGAACCAAAGAGCTCTGGCTCTTTGGTTCCGCCTCTCAATTGTCAATCAACAGGTATACAGGTTCCTGAGTCTATTGAGCTCTATCATATCTACACTCGAAACTGTGTATGGAGTCATCCTCCACCACATCACTTCCTAATGCATTCCATTTGTCAACTACTCTGACACTAAAAAATGTATTTCTAATATCTCTGTGACTCATTTGGGCCATCTATTTCTGCTTGTGCCCCCTAGTGTGTGTGTCTCGTGTGTTAAATAGCCTGTCTTTATCTGCCCAATCAATTCCTTTGAGAATCTTGTATGTGGAGATCATGTCCCCCCTAACTCTTCTGTTTTCCAGCGACGTGAGGTTTAATTCCCATAGTCTCTCCTCGAAGCTCATACCTTTCAGCCCAGGTTATAGTCTGGTGGCAAACCTCTGAACCTTTACCAGTTTAGTCTTATGCTTGACTAGATATGGACTCCATGCTGGAGTTGCATACTCAAGGATTGGTCTGACATGTGTGGTATACAAAGTTCTGAATGATTCCTTACACAAGTCTCACACAAGTCTCTCTCTCTCCGATTCTTGAAGAATTTCATCTCCCAAATGATACCTTGTATCTGGCCTCTTGCTCTCAACACCTATCCTCATTACATTACATTTGCTTGGGTTAAACTCTAACAACCATTTGTTCGACCTTTCGTTTAGTTTGTCCTGGTCTTCATGAAGCCTCAAGCTGTCCTTCTCTATCTATATCTTTCTCATAATTTTGGCGTCGTGAGCAAACATTGAGAGAAATGAGTCTATACCCTCTGGGAGATTATTTACGTATATAAAAAGCAGGATAGGTCCGAGTACAGAGCCCTGTGGGACTCCACTGGTGACTTAACGCCTATCTGAGGTCTCACCTCTCACTAACTCTCTGCTTTCTATTGCTTAGGTACTTCCTTATCCACTGGAGCACCTTACAAGTTACTCATGCCTGTTTCTCCAGCTTATGTACCAGCCTCTTATAGGGTACTATGTAAATGGCTTTCCGGCAGTCCAAGAAAATGCAGTCAGCCCATTTTTCTCATTTTTACTTAATCTTTGCCACTTGGTCATAAAATTCTATTAACCCCGTGTTGATGTATTCGATGCTGCGCAACGAATACATCAACATGGGTTCTGCGCAAGCTGGCTACTGCGCAACTACTGCGCAAGCATGGCTGGAGACTGTGAATGTGGCATGACGTCAGAGGCTTACTCGCCTATGATTGGCTATGTTCCAACTGGCGCGGAATTTGAATATAACAGATGGGTTGTCACGAAGTCCCTTCTCTCCAGATGTGTTACTAGGCTTTTCTCACGATCTTCTCCATTACGTTGCATGATATACAAGTTAAGGACACTGGCCTGTAGTTCAGTGCCTCTTGTCTGTCACCCTTTTTGTATTCTGGAACTACATTAGCCGTTGTCCATATTTCTGGTAGGTCTCCCGTCTCCAGTGACCAACTATGGAGAATGACAAGTAAAGTGCTTCTGCACACACTTTCAATACCCATGGAGAGATTCCATCTTGACCAACAGCCTTACTCACGTCCCGATCCAATTGGAATCTCTTGACCGCATCTCATGTAATTTCGAACCCTTCCACGGCCGCCTGGTTTACTGCTACCTCTCCTAGCTCAGTGACCTATCCTTGTTCTGGCGCGTGTGTGTGTGTGTATTCACCTAGTTGTATTCACCTAGTTGTGTATGCAGGGGATGAGCTCTGCTCTTTCGGCCGCCTCTCAACTGTCAATCAATCAACTGTTACTAACTAATTATTTTTTCCTCAAACAAACACCCCTCCCACTATGAAGCAGCCCGTAACAGTTGTCTAACTCCCAGGTACCTATTTACGGCTAGGTAACAGGGACATCAGGGTGAAAGAAACTATGCCCATTGTTTCACGCCAGCGCCGGGAATCGAACCCGGGCGACAGGATTACAAGTCTGGCGCGTTGTCCACTCAGGTACCAGTGCCCTTCATTGTGTGTGTGTGTGTGTGTGTGTGTGTGTGTGTGTGTGTGTGTGTGTGTGTGTGTGTGTGTGTGTGTGTGTGTGTGTGTGTGTGTGTGAGAGTAATTATCTAAGTGTAATTACCGAAGTGTAGTTACAGTAGAGAGCTATGCTCGTGGTGTCCCGTCTTTTCGTAGAACTCTTTAAAACAATGCTGACCATTCATATGTATAAGTGTATGTGTGTTCGATACGTATGCATGTGTGTTTAATGTTATTTGTATACAATTACTTTTTACTTTCCTTGTGAAAAACAAAATAGTTCACACATCTGACTAAGAATTTCGATACTGGAGGAAACTATGCGGCTTGAGAATCTGAAATCGATTAACTGAATTTACGAGCCGCAATGTTTTACAGGAAGCTGTTCATCACTGTGAGGAACGCGCGCCCTCCGCCTCCAGGAAATTCTCCTGCGACGCTCCCAGGGAGAATTTATCATGATCCGGGAAACCTGAGTGACGTTTAGACGGGTAAATTGGCCCTAAGACAGTGTTCTGGCTTTGTAAGAAATTTTGTCAAAGGGTTTTGATCCTGCCAAGATGTACTAGCTCGTGACAGAGTACTGGTACTACCAAATTGTACTAAACTTCTAAAGATGTCTGCCTGCTAGAGTGTAGACTCACTCTTAAGTGTGTGTTTGTTCTTCCAAAGCTGATACGTCCTAGTCGATTGCACTAGACTCGTTAATGAAGTAGGTCTGGCAATGTTGCACTGGTCATGCAAGATCATGCTGGGCCTGTCAGTGCTGCTCTTGTCATGCAAGATCATAGTAGGCCTGTCAGTGTTATTCTAAGCCTTCTAAACTAGTGTTGAGCATATTATGAAGAAATTTTCCTCTCATAGTGTGCAAAGATTATCAGTGGTATTGAGCCAATCAGCGTTTATTAATACTTACATGGTGCACTTGGAATAGTACTGTGACTGATGGGATGCCCTTGACATGTTGGGTAGAACTGTGACTGCCAAGAGTTTACTGTGTATGTTTGGGTGTATTGCGCCTGCCCGGGTATACCGGGACTTGAATAGTTTACCGAATATCTCAATGTACTGGTTTCTGCCAGGGTGTGCTAGTCATTCCTAAGCATTCAATGTGTCTTATGCTGGTGCTGTCAAGGTAGACTAAGGTAACCAAGGTGTACAAGTCCTGTTAAGGTGTGATAAGCTCGTCACAGTCATGTGGGCCAGCGTGTGTGTGGTTGTTCTGTTCCAGTACACTGTCACCTGTTTGGATTGCTTGCTCTGTTTAGAAAATGCTGATCCTCTCAGAAACTATTCTGCTAAGGGTGCAGCAGCCAATATGGGTCTGCTAAGGTGAGAAGGCTATGATTAGTTATCCACACAGTTGATAAGTAAATAATTAGCCTCATCTTTTTAGTAAAGGAAACCTGCGTTGGTAGCAGTTTTCTTTTGCTTGTACCCTGTCTCTCTTGGGTCTGGCCATGGACTGTCTCTCCTGGGTCTGATTATGCACCTAGTTCTCTTTAAATCGAATGATATACAAAATACATATTAGATAAGGAAGAACACTGTATAAGAAGGGTTAGTTAGAAGTTAGGAGATGCTACTAGTTCTGGTTCCAGGGCAACTCATCCTCTCAACTAATACGTCTAAATTTTGTACGTTATGGTCCCCAACGTACAAAGGATTATGACAAGAAGCAGCTCACAAAATATCCACGTTATTTATGCATCGGTTCATAAGGTTAAGAGGGTTGGTTTGGTTTATGCGTTTCATGTTATGTTAGCACTTTGTATTTTGTACGTCGTGGCAAAGTCAAGATATCGGGCGTCAGCGTCAGGTTGGCGTTCGTCTCAACATCTCCCGATCACTGCGCGATCTCTTCTTCCGTCACTGGAAATATCAGTGGTCGCCTTATTTCAATATGGTAAAAGGAATGACAATGTAACTTAACATTTCATATTTGGGTTTGTATGTAGCTCCCTAAGTAGGCCTATGAATTATTGTTTTCGGTTGTTTATTTAAAAAATCTGGAAAAAAATGTTTTCGAAAATAATTCCAGCCCCATACAGGTCAAGGGAATTGAGATTTTGTTCATAAATATTGTTATCGAGTTTGGATTTGTTTTCCCAATTTCCTTCAAGCAAACAAATTTCATTCATTCTTCTGCATGATCAAGTAAAACACACTTGGACTGTGAACAAAGAGTCAGTGATAACCTGCTCATCACCGAGGCGCCTCACCAGCATGGGAGTGAGAAGCAGGTAATCTTCCGCCTCTTTGGAAGGAGTCCCGACGACATCCCAGGCCGAGTGGTATGGAATCCATTACATAGTTGAGATAATCGAAGTGAATTTATCCAGAGACGGCGGGTTCGTCAGAATTAACATGTTTCGTCCACATTAGTGCGTTAATCTGTACCGGAAAAGAATGGATCAGAGTTGGGGCAATATCCACATGCAACGCAAATTCAACGTCATCAACGTTGACCCAACGCCAACTAAGGAATCATACAAGGAAATGAAGCAGCGCCAAGCCCCGCCAGTTGTGAGCAGGTCTGACAGCGCTCAGACCTCTGGGTCTCTCCTCTGGCGAAGTAAGTAATTATCAAAAGATGGCACCAAACCGGGAAGTAAGTAATTATCAAAAGAAGGCACCAAACCGGGAAGGCTATGTAGCACCATCAAATGTGCGGAATAATCAGAGGGCGCTAAATATCACCAAGGATGTCAATACGAGAACAAAAACGCATAAGGCGAACGATATCAAAAGTATCCGAGTCGCCAAGAATTCTATTGAGGGGCAAGTGACCGCGAGGGGCGGTCGGAAAGCAAGACATACGCTCGTCCCAGAAGTCAGGTCATTCAAGAAGGACATGCACGACCGTAAGAGGGACAATGCAATTAGGACAATAAGGAGCAGGGCGGCGCTCCATCAAGTGACCATGGGTTAAGCGAGTATGGCCAATACGCAACCTCGCCAGAGCAGTTTCCCATCGCCGGTTACGGTGGTAGGAGGATGGCCACGAGGAAACAACATTTAAGAGTACGGAGTTTGTTACCAGTAACAGACGACCAAGAAGCCTGCCAATGGGTAAGGACAGAGGAATGGATAACCGGGTAAAAGTCGAAATAAGGAATACCTTTACGAGAGATGGGACAAGAGTGGACAGCTTCCTTGGCGGCAGCATCCGCACGCTCATTTAAAGACACACCAATATGGCTGGGAATCCAACAAAACTCAACAGACTTAAAACTTACTGTGAACAAGAAACAGCCAATGCTGGATCTCGACAACTACTGGATGAACCGAATTAAAGGACCCGAGAGCCATGAGGGCACTACGAGAGTCAACAACAACCACAAAAGATTGACAACGAGAAAGCAGGAGACGAAGAGCATAGAGAATAGCATATAGCTCCGCTGTAAAGATGCTAGTCTCCGGAGGTAAGCGACACATATAAGTTCGATCAGGAAAAACAACAGAGTAGCCAACACCGTCCGCAGACATAGACCCATTGGTGAAGACAGAAACGGAGCGGGGGTGAGAAGAAAAGTGCTCAAGGAAAAGGCATTTTAGAACTGTAGGAGGGGTAAAAGCTTTAGTGATGTGGGTCAAGGATGTACAAAACTGCACAAGGGGGACTCTCCACGGGGCAAAGGAGGAACACGAGGAGAAACATTAGAAATACGAACGAAAGAGAATCCTGTAAGCGAGATAACGGACAGAAAGAGGGAGGTGGTGAAGAGGAACAGGAACCGCAGGAGGGGTAAAAGTTAAAAACGACAGAGGCGAGAGGAAGGATGTTGTAAGGACCGCGCAAGATAGCGAAGACAGTAGCGATCACGGCGGTCCTGGAGAGACAGGAAGCCAGTGTCAACATACAAGCTAAGGACGGAAGTCGAACGAAAGGCACCAGAACTGAGGCGCAACCAGTATGGTGCAAAGCATCAAGACGGCGAAGAGTAGAAGGAGAAGCAGACGAGTAAGCAGGGCAACCATAATCGAGCTTAGACAGGACGAGAGAGGAATGTAAAGCAAGGAGTGCGCCTATCCGCTCCCCAAGAAGTATGGGACAATACCCGAAAGAGGGTAAGGGCCTTAGAGCACTCAACACGGAGGTAAGAGATATGGGGAGACCAAGACAAACGAGTGTCAAGGAATAACCCAAAAGCTTCGCGGAATCTTTGTACTCAAGGGGATGACCATAAAGTGACAAAGAGGGACGAAGAACAACCCGTTTCCGAGTAAAAGTCATGGCACAAGTCTTAGTAGTAGAGAACTTGAAGCCATGATCGGTGGCCCAAGACGACACGGCATCAATCGCAAGTTGAAGCCTGCGTAGGAGAGGCGAATCATCACCCTGACAGCAAAGGGTAAGATCATCGACAGAGAGCGGAGAAGACGCCTGAAGGAAGAGAGGAAAGAAGACCATTGAGGTCAACCAGAAAAAGAGTAGTGCTCAGAACACTACCCTGGGCACACCTTCGTATTGCTGAAAAGAGGCAGAGAGAGCGGTACCAAGCGCACCCAAAAGGAATGACGAAGAGAGGAAGCTGCGAAGAAAGAGAGGGAGATGACCACGAAGGCCAAAGAATGAAGCTGGATAGATATGATATCGCCAAGTTGTGTCGNTATAAGTAATACGGAGGTACTGATCTCGTAAGTAAACACTTAAGTGCTAGACACTTAAGGACTTTGTGAATCCCCGCCCAGTGCTCACTCTGTTCTGACCTTGATGAGCTTTATGTTCCGTTCTCTCAACAATACGTCTTATGCTACGTTATGGGAACCAACGTACCAAATCAACGCACTTTGAAAGTGTCTGCTCTCAAAACTCCTCATTTTCTATGACTGGTTGATTAGGTTGGGTGGGTGGCTTGGGCTCGTACGTTTCTGGTTTGGTTAGGACAACTGGATTATGTACGTTGTGGCACATTAAGAGAACGGGCTGGGCCTGTAAGTGTGTGACTACTCGGCGGATCATAAGCTTCAAACACAGCCTTTTCTGCAACTGGTCAACATTGCAATGACCCAATCAGCATCATTTTCCTATTAATATCTGTAAAAGATCCATTTTAATTATTTTCTACAATATTTCTTTACTTTGACTTCCTTTTCACGTATTAGGTTCCCCGTTATCATGACCACAATACAATTTCCATGTTCGCGTGAATTAAGTGCGGCGCAATACTGACGTATGTTCGGACCATTGGTCATCGTCCTTATTGATTGTGTGGGGTTGCAGAGTTCACATACGCTTCTGGCTAGACTCACCTCAGATTGACGATGTTTGTTCAAAGAACTGAGCTGTTTTTTTCACTGTTATTCCCTCAAGCTTTTTTTTTACAGATATTTATCCAGGTGTTTTGCTTCTCTTGCTTCCTCCCGTGGCACCGGAGTCATCTGGCTTCCTCCGTGGCACCGGAGTCATCAGGCTTCCTCCCGTGGCACCGGAGTCATCTGGCTTCCTCCGTGGCACTGGAGTCATCTTGCTTCCTCCCGTGGCACTAGAGTCATCTGGCTTCCTCCCGTGGCACCGGAGTCATCAGGCTTCCTCCCGTGGCACCGGAGTCATCTGGCTTCCTCCCGTGGCACTGGAGTCATCTGGCTTCCTCCCGTGGCACTAGAGTCATCTGGCTTCCTCCCGTGGCACTAGAGTCATCTGGCTTCCTCCCGTGGCACTAGAGTCATCTGGCTTCCTCTCGTGGCACTGGAGTCATCTGGCTTCCTCCCGTGGCACTGGAGTCATCTGGCTTCCTCCCGTGGCACTGGAGTCATCTTGCTTCCTCCCATGGCACTGGAGTCATCTGGCTTCCTCCCGTGGCACTGGAGTCATCAGGCTTCCTCCCGTGGCACCGGAGTCATCTTGCTTCCTCCCGTGGCACTGGAGTCATCTGGCTTCCTCACGTGGCACTGGAGTCATCTGGCTTCCTCCCGTGGCACTAGAGTCATCTGGCTTCCTCCCGTGGCACCGGAGTCATCTGGCTTCCTCCCGTGGCACCGGAGTCATCTGGCTTCCTCCCGTGGCACCGGAGTCATCTGGCTTCCTCCCGTGGCACTGGAGTCATCTGGCTTCCTCCCGTGGCACCGGAGTCATCTGGCTTCCTCCCGTGGCACCGGAGTCATCTGGCTTCCTCCCGTTGCACTGGAGTCATCTGGCTTCCTCGCGTGGCACTGGAGTCATCTGGCTTCCTCCCGTGGCACTAGAGTCATCTGGCTTCCTCCCGTGGCACTGGAGTCATCTTGCTTCCTCCCGTTGCACTGGAGTCATCTGGCTTCCTCACGTGGCACTGGAGTCATCTGGCTTCCTCCCGTGGCACCGGAGTCATCTGGCTTCCTCCCGTGGCACCGGAGTCATCTGGCTTCCTCCCGTGGCACTGGAGTCATCTGGCTTCCTCCCGTGGCACTGGAGTCATCTGGCTTCCTCCCGGGGCACCGGAGTCATCTCATATTTCATCCTAAACACAATCTTTTTGTCCACTGAGTCAAAGCCCATTTAGACCCTGTATTTATGTTTCCTTCAACCAATCGATTTAGTTACGTTCTCTCACAAGCCATAGCAAGCCTTGTCGTATAATGACCAGACCCCACACTAGAAGGTGAAGGGACGACGACGTTTCGGTCCGTCCTGGACCATGCTCAAGTCGAGAATGATCCAGGACGGACCGAAACGTCGTCGTCCCTTCACCTTCTAGTGTGTGGTCTGGTCAACATACTTTAGCCACGTTATTGTGACTCATCGCCTTCCTTGTCGTATACTTTGGGACTTATTATATGGTTATATTTTGTAATTAATTTTGATGTCGATTCTAAAAGGAGCTGAAAATGAAGGGCTGTTCTTTGGTATGACTTCTGCAGTGTTCTCACATCTTCCTTATCAAGGCTCTTGAAGGCTGCTCCATATGGTAGTTTTTTTTTTTTACATGCAAGCATGCAAGGGAAACACAATAAATACAATAAAAGTACATGAAAACAAATTGAACAAAACAAGAAGCCACCGGCCAGAAGGACCGACAGCACAGGGCAACAAAGAGCAAAAATGGAGAAACGCATGAGAAACACAGCATACAACAAGACACAAAATATAAAACAATAACAAAACAAGCAAACAATGCAAGCAATAAAACAAAACATACGAACAACTTAAACAAATTAAACAAACACCGGTTGGAAGGACCGACAACAACACACATCATTAGATATAAAAGCAAATACAACACAAGAAAATACACAACACACACCAAGCCATAAAAACAAAGTATAAATTTAAAAATAAAAGAAAACACAACACAACAAGGTAGTACTTGAATAGAACACACAGAGGAAAGCAACAACACAAAAACAAATACATAAATAAGAACACTCACTGCAAAACGCCGGCCCCTCAACAAAGGGAGAGGCACGAGCACAAAATACATTAGGGCAAACAAAACGCCAGAGGGGCACACAACACTACAAGCAGCAAAAAAAAAAAAAATTAAAATCAGCGAACATACTTGCCCGGGAACAAGCCCCGCGGGAACCGCACATTGAACACCTCCCAACGCAACCAGCCCCAAGCATCCCTTACACCCACTGGGGACCCCATTTCATCCAGAACCTTAGCAACAAACACCCTCAAACAGAGGACCGAAATGGTGTCACTTCTGACTTGAGTAACCGCCACTATCCCCCACATCATGGGAATCCCCCCACCATGAAATTCCCCTGGCTCGTCATTCAGCAGTAACTCAGCAATCGACGCCCAGTGACCCAGCGGCATCACAGACGCCGGCAACATGTCCTCCAGGTCCCCAATACGCACCCTCACAGGAGTGGCCCGGACATAGGGCACCATCACAGGGGCACCAGCGGCCACGGGCACACCACCAGACGACTTCAGGAAACCAGGACAGCGCGCATCCTTCCGTAGTGTCACAACCAGGCCACGCCCAGCACCAACAACCGCACCGTCCCTGGGAGCGGAAGCCACCACTCCCCACTGCGGAGAGTCCCCAGGCGGAGAAGGAACAGAAGGCACCCCCGAGACACGGGCACCAGCAGGCGCATGGACCTCTGCCACCACTAACTGCATAGACAGCGATGCATCCGGTTCCACATCGTCAGCACCCGAAGACCCACAGTCACTGAAGTCCCCAACATCGGCCCAGGCAGAAGATGAAGGCCGGAAACATTTGGGCTCCGGCCGGATATCATCAGAGCCGGAAGCAGACCCAGAAACCCGGGCACCACCAGCCGGACGAACCGACGCCCGACGCCCGACGCCCGACGCAGAACGGCAGCGGCCTCCACCACAGGGGGAACCGGGCCACACACAGTTGTGGCCCCGCAGCCACCCCAGCACCCAGCTCAGCCGAGACACTCGGCGAAGGCGCAGGGCCAGACGCAGCAGCAGGAGACAAGGAAGACGAAGACGTCGACAACATGCAGAGACCATCTGGAAGACCCCCGGGAGCAGCTGGGACAGCGACAGGGGCAGGAAGATCAGCCGACGGCACTGGAACATCCAGAGGAGGGGCCACACCATCAGGAGAACTGCCGGGCGACGCAGGGGGAGCCGCAGCAGCCAATGGGACGTCCACATCCTCGCCCACGGAATCCACCCCAACAGGGAGCGGCGGGAAATCCTCCTCCCGGAACAGGTTCACAAGAGCTACTGCAGCTTCCGAGCACCCGGCAGCCTGATGCCCCAACAGGCCACACAGAAAGCAGGTACCGGGTTGCCGGGCATAGTATACCCGGACGTAGTACCCCAGAAGCCGGACTGAAGAAGGAATGTCAGACCTCAGGCGCATCCCAAGGGTACGAATGTTGTTCGTCACCATACCCTTATACCTCCCTGAGGACAGCGTGTGCACCCGCACACTGACGACCGCGCCAAACTGCTGGAAGTAACGCCGGAGTAGAGCTTTGGGAAACTCCAAGGGCGCCCCATGCACACTCACTTAGGTCAGGGCACCACTATGGTCTGTAATGGTCACAGAGCCGGCACCATTCAGCAGCGACAAGGAACACCCCTAGTAACGGCGGAGGAACGCACGGTACACATCCTCCCGCGCCAACTTGATAATAACCCGGTGAGCAGTTACCAGCTCAACTCCGTAGACGTCGTCGACCGGGACACGGAGTGTGTCACACATGACAAAGTCAACTATAGGATAGCCAACACAGCCCGTAAACTCCAGTCCCACGGAGTTTACTCTCATCACAGGAGGGAGAAGGCCTCCCATTACAAGCGTGCGACGACAACACCAGCCAAGCAGCAACTGCAGGGAGGGGTGGGGACGCCCACACCCCCTGGCGACGAAAACGGCTAACACCCCAAACTACCAGAAGCCAGGCGACACGTCTGTACCTCACGGCAGCTCCAGGTGCACTCCATCCATTTGGTAGTTGTACGTATGTTGCAAACGAAATTTGATGTGTTTACTAGGCGTCTCGTGTTGAATTGATTGTTCTCCCAGATCTTGATCTCTCTGGAACTATACTAAATGTTATTATCTATAGTGATTATAATAACTGTTGCGATTAGTTACATAAGCGGCGAAAAGTGGCAATGATGCAATATCTCATAACTAAAATGTGTAACTATATAATAACTACTGAGATTGTGACTGCAGAGAAACGAGCGTGTTGTGGCTATTAATAAGTAGTAGTAGTAGGCATCCATCAGTCTCAGGAGACTATGGAGTTGCGCTCTGGTTGTTTATTTGCATAAATAAAAGGTTCTGACAAAAGCAGAAATAACGAGTGGTGGTAGTTTTCTCCTTATTGCATTAAGTTTACCCCGACTCACTTGGCAACTCCACTTAGCCCGACTTTTGCTCCTTCACCTTGATTATTTCCAAAGTTTTCTTAAGCGGTTGGCCTAATGGCTACGGTTCTGCATCTCAGAGGTTTCATCACACTGGTCGTCATCCCCACTTATCATTTTAATTTCTCTAAAATATTTACAATAACATTAGCTGTTAAAGAGGGGAGAAAGTGAGGAACGAGACAAATCAATGTCTCAGTGAATGTCAGACTCAGAAAAGCTTAAATTAAGTCCAGCTTCATCGTTGGAAACCAACCAAAATGGGATAAATTTGAAGAAAAAAATCAGAAGCTTTGGTTAGAGTTTTAACAATGCATCCTCGTGTTAGTGCTGTGCTGATATGTACACATTCACAGTCTGTTTTAATGCTAAGCTCTTTAGTCTCCAACATAAGACATTTCAGTATGTATATGGGGATATAGCACTCACGTGAGAATTGATTGCATTCAATAACGTCCATGTTCCACCTCCTCCTACCACCTCCATCCCCAAAAAGGTATTTAAATAATTTTTTATACTATTTCCTCCCCCCCCCTTTCCTTCACTTCCACTCCGAAAAAAGTTTTAAAATTTTTTTTTATTATTTTCCCCATTAGTTTTTAATACTTAAAACGATTTAAGACAAATAATATTTTTCGCTTAAGAGTCTCCTTCATTGAAATCAAGCCATGCGAATATCTTAGTTAAATATACCAACTCGCCTAAAATGCTTTTGTCTGCTTCAACAAACTCTTTTTTTTTTTTTGCATAAATAAATTCTGTTCCACTGTGCGTCACTTTCACAACGCTTTAGCAATAACAATTGAATTGATAAAATTATATTGTGCATTCACAGAACAACACTTAAACCTAGAGTTAGGAGGAAGAATTTTAGAGCCATCAGGAGCGTGTGCCATCGTGCAAACCGGACCATCAGGCCTCTCAGACCTTCGGGCCACCCAGACCATCCCGCCACCCAGACCATCCCGCCACCCAGACCATCCCGCCACCCCAGACCATCCGGCCACCCAGACCATCCCGCCACCCAGACCATCCGGCCACCCAGACCATCCCGCCACCTAGACCATCCGGCCACCCAGACCATCCCGCCACCCAGACCATCCCGCCACCCAGACCATCCCGCCACCCAGACCATCTCGCAACCCAGATTAACATTTATTAAATCTATATCCTCAGGAGAATCACCATTGCATTACAGCTCCAAGTTCCCTTCCGATATTTTTATCCAGACATAAAGATGCCAAGATAGTCTTTGTTTATGGCTTTCTAACGAGTCTACTCGCCTTCTGATCTTATCTCGGGTCGTTTGAGAACCGTACGACGCCCAGTGCCATTTAAAAACGTCGCTAGTGGAGAAGTGGTAACCCATTCGCGCCTTCCCATTCAAGCGGTTTGGTCTGAGTACTAATCCTGGCCCGGGAGGATTGACTGGGTGCCATTTTTTATCTCCCCCCTCCCCCTTCCCCCCTCTCTGTTCACTCAGCGTTAATTGGGTACCCGGTTGTTAACCGATTTGGCGGTTCGTGTTTCAGGGAAAATTAATTGAGTAAGGCTTACCATGAGCTATGTCATACTAGAGTTCTTTCATGCCTGTAATAAATAAACACAGTCTATTCAAACCTGCTCTGGCTATCATAGATTCTTCTCACATGTGAAAAGCCCACTGACGAGTTTTCTCCTATCTGGAATGTTAAAATATAATCTCAGCTTCCTTTTAGTGTGCATGCGCGCGTCCAGTATAGTCTCTGTATAACATGAAATGTGACAGAGAGAATGATGCAGAACGAAACATAGAGAAATAAACATACGAAGTGGCACAGAGACTAACATTTCATTTCGTATTTAAGTTAAAAAAAATACAGAAAGTGCTTAACTTAAACATAAGTAAAGTAGACACGGATTAACATCGATATATTTTGATTTGGTGTAGGACTTAACGCCAATCAATTTATGGAAGATTATTAAGGCCACTACAGCAGCTTACTGACCAGTTAGTAAAAAGAGTTTAGTCATACCCATCGTCCTGGACTAAAGTAAACACTCACAGTAAACCAGTTTACACTCACTGAGAGGTGGGTGTAGACTGGTGTATGCAACTCTTTGCCTTGAAATATTTTATGGTTAAGAATGTAATAAAGTAACCCCAATGAGGACTGAGAGGCAACACTTGGTCACTGGGCATCAAACGCTGCAACTTCCGCTCTGAGAATTTCAGGACTTCAACTTTTCCCCTCAACTGTTACTCGGATTTTTGAGCCAGGGATTTTTTATTTGTTCCCGTGTGCGGCGCCGCGATGCTTTTAGGAGTGGTCAGTTTGCTATTAACCACAGACATGCATAGCTCGAGTTTATGTCTACGACGGAGAATGTGTAATAAAAGATACAAACTCCACGACTATGAAAATTGTATGTACTCATTTGGACCTGCAAACCCTAACCTAACCTAACCGAACCGAACCGAACCGAGCGTAGCCCAACCTTAGTTTATCTAAACACGTCTAGCCAAATCTAACCTAACCTAACTTTGCCTAACCTAAGCTAGCCAAAACTACCTTAACCTAGCTTAACTTAACCCAACCCAGGAAACATAACGTAGCCTAACCAATCCGGACATTAGCTCTTGTGTCCCTTTATTTAAGCCAGCAGTCGTTTACGGAAATGGCCTCTCTTGAAACATATTTATATTGTATCAACCCAGCCTTCAAAAAAATTAATGTACAGATTATGAACTATTGTCCCCCCCCCTTCCCCTCGAAAACAAAGTTCACATTTTGTGATATTTTCAGTCTAAGGGACACGGCGAAAAAGTGAAATACACGGACCATGAACATAAACTGTGACAGATCGTAAACTCCTAGTTGTCTCCTCACTGCTGTCACCATCTGGTGATTTTAGAGTTACTTGAGATCATCTAATTGTCACGGTTATTCATCAGTTGTTATTTAGGTCTTTATTTATCTTCTAACTCTTGTATATTGGACCCAATCACTTGGACTGGACGGTAGAGCGACGGTCTTACTTCATGCAGGTCAGCGTTCAATCCCCGACCGTTCAAGTGGTTGGGATATCAATCCTTCCCCTTCCCCCGTCCCATCCCAAATCCTTATCCTGATCCCTTCCCAGTATTATATAGTTATAATGGCTTGGCACTTGGAACTCCTGACAGTTCCTTTCCTTCCTCGCTGAAAGAACCAATCTCGTATATTGACTTCTTACTGTTCTGCAAATGTTCCTGTTCACCAGCATTTTTTTGTTCTTTATGTCTTTCATGTCCTCTTACATGTCGTGTTTGCTTCATGACAATGTCTGTCAAACCATGGGTATTTTGTCATGTTTCTCCGCCTTGTCTCATGGTGTTGAGATATAGCCGTTTTCTGGCCTCTGTGCATATATGGATAAACAATTCCACCATGCACTATGTTCCTAGTATAATCCTCCCATTGTCTTAAAAGAAATCATCAGTTTACTCATCTCTGTCGTTTTGTAAGTCCTTTGTCCGAATTTCCTTATCCCTTCCTGATTTGCATAACCAATATATACCTGAAGGTCACCCACACAGTATAGCTGGTTTATAATAAATAAAATCTTTATTCTTCAATGGTAGAACATTTATATGTGGGAAAGTATACATTAAAAAGTACAGTTCATTACTTACATAAGAGAGTCACAGTCACAGAATAGGAATCAGACATTGTCATAATAAGAATCAGAAGGTTAATTTGTAACAACTTTCACAGGGGCATTTCAAATGCTGGCAAACCTAAACAGCTGTATAGCAATCAAAATAAAAAAAAAATTGTATTTTAGGCATAAGCTTAGTAACTTTAGCTAAGAATTAGACAGACGCTAAATTGTAAAAGCAAAATATATGTCACAAAATTGGGATGGAGAGACAATTAGCAGCAGAAATAATATAAATTAATCATACCATGATAATGTATATATTTGCACACCTTTCAGCACTCTATATCAATAGGTTTTAGGGCTATCTGGCTAAGAATCACTCCAAACACTCAGCTTATAGAATATCGATCTGACTTCATTTGCACTGACAATGGCTGCTATCCATCTCTCTGTGATATTAGTTTATTAATCATCCCTAGGGTGAACACCAGATCCAGTCTGGGTGAAGAACAGGACCAGTCTGGGTGAACATCAGATCCAGTCTGGGTGAAGAACAGGGGTTCAGTTTGGGTGAAGAACAGGTACAGTCTGGTTGAGGAACAGGTCCACTCTGGGTGAAGAACACTATGGGTGAAGAACAGGTCCAGTCTGGGTGAACACCAGATCCAGTCTGGGTGAAGAACAGATCCAGGATGGGTGAAGAACAGATCCAGTCTGGGTGAACACCAGATCCAGTCTGGGTGAAGAACAGGTCCAGTCTGGATGAAGAACAGGACCAGTCTGGGTGAAGAACAATATAGTCTGGTTGAGGAACAGGTTCACTCTGGGTGAAGAACAGGTTCACTCTGGGTGAAGAACAGGACCAGTCTGGGTGAAGAACAGGACCAGTCTGGGTGAAGAACAGTATAGTCTGGTTGAGGAACAGGTTCACTCTGGGTGAAGAACAGGTTCACTCTGGGTGAAGAACAGGACCAGTCTGGGTGAAGAAAAAGTCCAATCAAATTGACGAAAAGACCCAGTCTACGTCAAGCTCAGGGTCAATCTAGGTGGATAACAGGTCCAATCAGAATGAGGTCATCCTAAATATGAGGATAAGGATTTAGGATAGGGAGGAGGGAAGAAATGGTGCCCAACCACTTAGACTGTCAGGAACTGAACGCCGACCTGCAAGAAGCGAGACCGTCGCTCTACCATCCAGCCCAAGTACTTGGGCTTCACAGGTTATAAATTCTACCCTAATTCACAGGATGAAGATAGAATTAGACAAAATAAAATCATACTCATAGACAAATTCTGCCTTAATGAGAGACACAAGACATCGATACATCTCCCTTCTACAACGTGCGTCATGGACAGCAAAATTGAAGGAAATTTCAGAGCGAAAGAGACTGTAGCAGCCTGGTGTATGAGGTCTCACTGCCAGATGGAACTTAGAATTCAGTCACTGGACCTGTTCTTTGCCAGACTGGACCTGTTCTTCACTCTGACTGGACCTGTTCATCACTCTGACTGGACCTTCACTCATTGGGTGGAGGGTTATATATCACTGCTACTACTAATCTTGGTACTCCCATTGTCATGGTCCCTGTTATGTAGTCTCTGAATCCCTCGCAGCCCGGGATAGCCATCTCCTTGAAACTCCATTCCTTTCTCATTAGTAGGGCCACTCCGCCTCCTCACCTACCTTTCCTCTCTTTCCTTATTACTGTGTACTCCTGTGGTAACACTGAATTCGTTATGATTCCTGAGAGTTTTGTTTCTGTGAGTCCGATTACATCTAGGTTCACTTCCTGTGCTCTTTCCCCTTAGTTCACTTGCCTTGCTTGTAATCCCATCTATGTTCGAGGACATCACCATGAAACTGAGTCTCGTCTGTCCCTACTCAGATGCTATTGCTTCCCCTGAAGCAGGGAAACGGAGGGTTCGGGATGGGAGGGCCTAAGGATGGATGGATGGGAGGGCCTAAGGACCTGGGGGACCTGGGGGATCTGGGGTGTGCGGGGGCTGGGAGGATCTGGTACGGGGAGGGTGGTGAAGGAAAGAGGGCATGAAGGGTTGAGGCATGGGGGGGGGGTGAGAGGGGAGGCTAGGGGGGGTGAGAGAGGGAGGCTGGGGGGGTGAGATGGTGAGGCTTAGTGGGGGGTATGGGGTAGGGAAGGCTTGAGGGGATGAAGGGGAAGGGGGGCATTGGGGAGCAGAAGAGGAGGGAGGGCTGTGGGGATGGGAGGGGGGGTATGGGAGAGCTGAGGAGGGTGAGGAAGAAGGGAGGGCTTAGGGGAATGGGGAAGAAGGGTGGGCTTAGAGGAGTGGGGGAGAATGGAGGTCTTAGGGGGCTGGGGAAGAATGGAGGGCTTGAGGGGTTGGGGGAGAAGGGAGGTCCTGGGGAGAGGGAGAGTGTGGGGAGGGTGCCCTAGGTGGGCACTTAATGGGGGGCTGGCAGGGGTTGGGCAGGTACGATGTCTATTGGGCAGAAAGCAGGGGTGGCACTCCTCTCCCTGTGGCTGTTGAACTTCTTGTGGAGGGTTGCCCACTCCCCTCTGGGATTGTAGGGTTTGGGGTTGTGGTTCCCTGACTCCTTTCTTTCTNGAGGCATGAGTTACGAGGAAAGGCTGCGTGAAATGCACCTCACGACACTGGAAGACAGAAGAGTAAGGGGAGACATGATCACTACTTCAAAATTCTCAGAGGAACTGACAGGGTAGATAAAGATAAACTGTTTAATACGGGTGGTACGCGAAACAAGGGGATACAGGTGGAAACTGAGTATCCACATGAGCCACAGGGACGTGTAGAAAGAACTTTTCAGTGTCAGAGTAGTTAACAGATGGATGCATTAGGCAGTGATGTGGTGGAGGCTGACTCCATACACATTTTAAATGTAGATATGACAGAGCCCAGTAGGTTCAGGAATCTGTACACCAGTTGATTGACAGTTGAGAGGCGGGACCAAAGAGCCAGAGCTCAACCCCCGCAAACACAATTAGGTGAGTACAGTCAATGATCCAACACAGACACACAGTGTGTTGGAGCAATTAATTAATGTCAAATTATGAGAAGGATTAAGACAGAAGAGGACTGTTTGAGGCTTCAAGAAGACCTAGACAAGCTGAAGGAATGGTCGAACAAATGGTTGTTAGACTTTAACCCAACCAAATGTAATGTAATGAAGATAGGTGTAGGGAGCAGGAGGCCAGATACAAGGTATCATCTGGGAGAGGAAATTCTTCAGAAGTCAGAGAAAGAAAAAGACTTGGGGATTGATATCACGCCAGACATGTCTCCTGCAGCCCATATCAAGAGGATAACATCAGCGGCATATGCCAGGCTGGCCAACATACGAACAGCATTCACAAATTGTGTAAAGAATCGTTAAGAACTTTGTATGCCACATATGTCAGGCCAATCCTGGAGTATGCAGCCCTAGCATGGAGTCCATATCTAGTCAAGGATAAGACTAAACTGGAAAAGGTTCAAAGGTTGCCACCAGACTAGTACCCGAGCTGAGAGTATGAGCTACGAGGAGATACTACGGGAATTAAACCTCACTTCGCTGGAAGACAGAAGAGTTAGGGGGGGACATGATCACCACATTCAAGATTCTGAAGGGATTGATAGGGTAGATAAAGACAGGCTATTTAACACAAGGGGCACACGCACAAGGGGACACAGGTGGAAACTGAGTGCCCAAATGAGCCACAGAGATATTAGAAAGAACTTTTTTAGTGTCAGAGTGGTTGACAAATGGAATGCATTAGGAAGTGATGTGGTGGAGGCTGACTCCATACACAGTTCAAGTGTAGATATGATAGAGCCCATTGGCTCAGGAATCTGTACACCTGTTGATTGACGGTTGAGAGGCGGGACGAAAGAGCCAGAGCTCAACCCCGCAAACACAACTAGGGAGAAACTAGGTGAGTACAGTCTATTCTCCAACACACTGATACACAGCCATGCTCTGTTTTTGCAGCTCGTCACCAAAATTGATGTTCCTTACATACGCTCTGCACGCAACTACGCTCCTGCACGTCAGATACGCTCCTGCACGTCAGCTACGCTCCTGCACTTCGATACGCTCCTGCACGTCAGCTACGCTCCCCCGTCAGCACGCTCCTGCAGTCAGCTACGCTCTGCACTCAGCTCGCTCCTGCACGTCAGCTACGCTCCTGCACGTCAGCTACGCTCCGCACGTCACATACGCACCGCACGTCAGCTACGCTCCTGCACGTCAGCTACGCTCCTGCAGTCAGCTACGCACTGCAGTCAGCTACGCTCCTGCACGTCAGCTACGCTCCTGCACGTCAGCTACGCTCCTGCACGTCAGCTACACACCTGCACGTCAGCTACGCTCCTGCACGTCAGCTACGCTCCTGCACGTCAGCTACGCACCTGCAAGTCAGCTGCGCACCTGCAAGTCAGCTACGCTCCTGCACGTCAGCTACGCTCCTGCACGTCAGCTACGCACCTGCAAGTCAGCTGCACCTGCACGTCAGCTACGCTCCTGCACGTCAGCTACGCTCCTGCACGCCAGCTACGCTCCTGCACGTCAGCTACGCACCTGCACGTCAGCAGGTCCTCGCTGACGTGCAATACAAGTACGCTCCTCCAATATTCCAGCATCAGGTATGCTCCCTCCACGCTCCAGGTGCCGGACCTTGAAGAAACAAGCCAAGAAGACGAACCCTTCGGACCCAAGACGTTGGTTGTCAGGGCGTGACCTGTGAGCGTGAACGGCAGGAGGAGGTGAGCAGGAGGAGGAGGAGAGGAGGAGGAGGAGGAGGAGGAGGAGAGGAGGAGGAGGAGGAGGAGGAGAAGGAGAGGAGGATGAGAAGGAGAAGAGGAGGGGGAGGCATAGGGTTGGTTAGGTTAGGTTTAGGTTCTGTTGGGTATTATTTGTATTTGTGGTTGGTGGGTGAATCATTTATAGCGTTGTGTTCAAACAAAATTCGTCAGTGAAGCACATGTTGCGGAAGTGTTCCAACGTCATCAGTTGTGAGTCGTGTGTAAACCGTTTTCCTTCATAAACAGGGGGTTTGGCGGGTGCATGGAATCACTTTTGGGGCTTTGTTTGGAGGACGGGCTGCACGACTCACAACTGTTGACGTTTGAAGACTTCCGGAACAAGTGCTTCACTGACGAATTTGTTTGAACCACAACGCTGTAAATACTTCACCCACGGACTTCAAATACAAATAATCACTAACAGAACCTAAACATCTAACCTAACCTAACCTAACCTTTCCTATCCAATCCTATGCCTATATATGCACAATATGCTAATATATATTACAATATTAATTTATATTTGAGAAAATTCCCGTTTTGAATGGACAGCATGTAAAAATTGTGATTGTGTCTGTGGGGTCGATCGCTGGATGTAATGGACTTGAGTCGAGGATGAGTTGATTGAACACCTACACTAACCTATTTAATGTCTAAATACGCACAATATAAACAAACAATATTCAATTATAAATGAGAAAATTTCAATTTTGAATGAAAAGCATGTTAACATTGATGTATCTGTCTTTGGGTCGACCGTTGGATGGAATGGAGTTCGTCTGAGAACTGGTTGAGTGTGTAAACTGTTTTTAATTCATACCCAGGGGGTTTGGCGGCTAGATTAACGAGAACTTGGCCTTTTTTATTAGGACTGGGTACATCAGGCGTTCTTATGTAAATTTCTTCTGGGCAAGTTTAAAGCACGGATTAGGAGTAATTGGTTGGTTAACAGAGTCGGATACTTGGCTTGGCTAACTCACATTGAGCAACTCACACATTCACTCACTTTCACACCCACATATTCACACTCTCACTCTCACTCTCTTTTTCTCTCTCAGCTCCTAAGTCTTAAAATAACATCAAGGGTTACACTTCACTTTTACGGCCACCTCACTGACGAGTGAGGAGGTGAGAGGCAGTGTTGGGAGGAGCGAGGAGCAGGTCAGGCGGTGTGAGGGAGACGTATGACCGGAATTTGTTTTGAGGGAAGATCAAGGAAATTCTGTATGATGAGAGGTGGATGGGAAGGGAAGGTGACTGGCGAGGGGGTGGGAGAGGCGAAGCAGGGGATCTAAGCTGTGTTTTGAGAAGGTAGGAGGCGGGGAAAGGAAGAGGAATTATGTTGACCAAACCACACACTAGAAAGTGAAAGGACGACGACATTTCGATCCGTCCTGGACCATTCTCAAGTCGATGGTGAGAAATTCATTTATGGCACGAAGGAATGGTTGTGAGGAGTTTTATAAATGGTTTCATGTTAAGAGAATCGATTAACGAGAAGGACGTGAGAGAAAACGGGACGTGAGCGTGGCATTATGGTTTCAATTTTCCGTGAGTGGACTAAATAATTCATTGCTTAAAGCTGAAGGGAAAATGACGATCTGTGCAGTACTGAGGCGCAGCTAAGCTTTTGTGGTCAGGGAACCTGAAGTAGCGCGTCCTGTACTAGCTTAGCAACAAAACTGAGTTCTATTATCACCAAAGCGTCAAAACTACAAAGGTTTTGTGCTATTTAATGCACCGTAATATTGACGATACTTACTATGTATTTACCATATAGCTAACGATATCCAAAGTCTTACGAGGTTGCCTACAACAATAATAACTTGAGGGTGTGTACGACCTCGTAGCGCTTGAGAGCCCCTTAACTGATTTTAAAATATAAGTAATACGGAGGTACTGATCTCGTAAGTAAACACTTAAGTGCTAGACACTTAAGGACTTGTGAATCCCTGCCCAGTGTTCACTCTGTTCTGACCTTGATGAGCTTTATGTTCCGTTCTCTCAACTAATAAGTCGTTATGCTACGTTATGGTAACCAACGTACCAAATGTAACGCACTTTGAAAAGTGTCTGCTCTCAAAACTCCACATTTTCTATGACTGGTTGATAAGGTTGGGTGGGTGGCTTGGGCTCGTACGTTTCTGGTTTGGTTAGGACACTGGATTATGTACGTTGTGGCACATTAAGAGAACGGGCTGGGCCTGTAAGTGTGTGACTACTCGGCGGATCATAAGCTCTCAAACACAGCCTTTCCTGCAACTGGTCAACAATTGCAATGACCCAATCAGCATCATTTTCCTAATTAATATCTGTAAAAGATCCAATTTTAATTATTTTCTACAATATTTTCTTGACTTCCTTTTCACGTATTAGGTTCCCGTTATCAGTGACCGCAATACAATTTCGATGTTCGCGTGAAATTAAGTGCGGCGCAATACTGACGTATGTTCGGACCATTGGTCATCGTCCTTAATTGATTGTGTGGGGTTGCAGAGTTCACATACGCTTCTGGCTAGACTCCACCTCAGATCTGACGATGTTTGTTCAAAGAACTGAGCTGTTTTTTTCACTGTTATTCCCTCAAAGCTTTTTTTTTTACAGATATTTATCCAGGTGTTTTGCTTCTCTTGCTTCCTCCCGTGGCACTAGAGTCATCTGGCTTCCTCCCGTGGCACCGGAGTCATCAGGCTTCCTCCCGTGGCACCGGAGTCATCTGGCTTCCTCCCGTGGCACTGGAGTCATCTGGCTTCCTCCCGTGGCACTAGAGTCATCTGGCTTCCTCTCGTGGCACTGGAGTCATCTGGCTTCCTCCCGTGGCACTAGAGTCATCTGGCTTCCTCCCGTGGCACTGGAGTCATCTGACTTCCTCCCGTGGCACTGGAGTCATCTGGCTTCCTCCCGTGGCACTGGAGTCATCTGGCTTCCTCCCGTGGCACCGGAGTCATCTGGCTTCCTCCCGTGGCACCG
The DNA here is from genome assembly GCA_020271785.1 of Procambarus virginalis. Taxonomy (NCBI): domain Eukaryota; kingdom Metazoa; phylum Arthropoda; class Malacostraca; order Decapoda; family Cambaridae; genus Procambarus; species Procambarus virginalis. Next base: position 34,908 of record WNGS01118914.1, read on the forward strand.
AGTCATCAGGCTTCCTCCCGTGGCACCGGAGTCATCTGGCTTCCACCCGTGGCACTGGAGTCATCTTGCTTCCTCCCGTGGCACTAGAGTCATCTGGCTTCCTCCCGTGGCACTAGAGTCATCTGGCTTCCTCCCGTGGCACTAGAGTCTCTGGCTTCCTCCTCCCGTGGCACCGGAGTCATCTTGCTTCCTCCTCCCGTGGCACTGCTCAGTCATCTTGCTTCCTCCCGTGGCACTGGAGTCATCTTGCTTCCTCCCGTGGCACTGGAGTCATCTTGCTCCTCCCGTTGGCCTGGAGTCATCTTGCTTCCTCCCGTGGCACTGGAGTCGTCTTGCTTCCTCCCGTGGCACTGGAGTCATCTGGCTTCCTCCCGTGGCACTGGAGTCATCTTACTTCCTCCCGTGGCACTGGAGTCATCTGGCTTCCTCCCGTGGCACTGGGATTCATCTTGCTTCCTCCCGTGGCACCGGAGTCATCTTGCTTCCTCCCGTGGCACTGGAGTCATCTGGCTTCCTCCCGTGGCACTGGAGTCGTCTTGCTTCCTCCCGTGTGCACTGGAGTCATCTTGCTTCCTCCCGTGGCACTGGAGTCATCTTGCTTCCTCCCGTGGCACCGGAGTCATCTGGCTTCCTCCCGTGGCACGGAGTCATCTTACTTCCTCCCGTGGCACTGGAGTCATCTGGCT
>WNGS01118914.1:35924-54164 GCA_020271785.1 Procambarus virginalis
TTTGTGCTTGCAGGATCGAGCATTGACTCTTGGATCCCGCCTTTCCAGCCATCGGTTGTTTTACAGCAATGACTCCTGTCCATTTCCCTATCATACCTAGTCTTAAAAGTATGAATAGTATTTGCTTCCACAACCTGTTCCCCAAGTGCATTCCATTTTTCCACTACTCTCACGCTAAAAGAAAACTTCCTAACATCTCTGTGACTCATCTGAGTTTCCAGTTTCCACCCATGTCCCCTCGTTCTGTTATTATTACGTGTGAACATTTCATCTATTTCCACTTTGTCAATTCCCCTGAGTATTTTATATGTCCCTATCATATCTCCTCTCTCCCTTCTTTTCTCTAGTGTCGTAAGGTTCAGTTCCTTCAGTCGCTCTTCATATCCCTTCCCTCGTAACTCTGGGACAAGCCTCGTCGCAAACCTCTGAACCTTCTCCAGTTTCCTTATGTGTTTCTTCAGGTGGGGGCTCCATGATGGCGCGGCATACTCTAAGACGGGTCTCACGTATGCAGTGTAAAGCGCCCTAAAAGCCTCCTCATTTAGGTTTCTGAATGAAGTTCTAATTTTCGCCAGTGTAGAGTACGCTGCTGTCGTTATCCTATTTATATGTGCCTCAGGAGTTAGATACACACACTCATTCCCTTGGGAATGAGTGATCATAATGTATTGATCTTTGAGTGCCTGGTAGTCTCGCTTACCGAAAGGGAAATTATGAAGAGATGAGAAAATTCCTAAGGGATGGTGGATTATGTCACCCAAAAGTGTCAGGAGGCAGCAAACAGGTTTATCCCAGTCAAAAAAAACGAGAAGCAAAAGAAGACTCTGTGGTTTAATAGGTCATGTATGGAAGCAAATGAACTGAACAAAAGGGGCGTGGAGAAAGTTACAAAATAACAGTACATCAGAAAAAAGATATCAGAGAGATATACCAGAGAACCAGGAATGAGTATGTTGGTGTGAAATGAGAAGCAGGGAAAATAATGAAAATAATATAGCAAATAAAGCCAAGACCGAACCAAAGCTACACCACAGTCACATCAGGAGGAAAACAACAGTGGAAGAACAGGTGAGGAAACTTTAAACGGGTGAGGACAGGTATATAGAGAATGACAAAGAGGTGTGTGAAGAACTCAACAGGAGATTCCAGGAAGTCTTGACAATAGAACGAGGTGAGGTCAATGTGCTAGGAGAAGTGGCAGTACACCATGCAGCCTTGGAATGATTCGAAATTACAAGAGTTGAAGTAAAAAGGCATCTATATCTGTTGGATTTCGACATGAGAAAGGCTGTTGGTCAGGACGGAATCTCACCATGGGCACTGAAAAAGTGTGCAGAAGCACTTTGCTTACCACTCTCCATAGTGTATAGTAGGTCACTGGAGATGGGAGACCTACCAGAAGTATGGAAGACGGCTAATGTAGTCCCAATATACAAAAAGGGTGACAGACAAGAGGCACTGAACTACAGTCCAGTGTCCTTATCTTGTATACCATGCAAGGTGATGGATAAGATCGTGAGAAAAAACCTAGTAACACATCTAGAGAGAAGGGACTTCGTGACAAACAACCAACATGGGTTCAGGGAGGGTAAATCTTGCCTTACAGGCTTGATAGAATGCTACTATCAAGTGACAACGATTAACCAAGAAAGTGAAGGATGGGGCGGACTGCATTTTATTGGACTGTCGGGAAGCCTTTGACACAATACCCCATAAGAGGCTGGTACATAAGCTGGAGAAACAGGCAGGAGTAACTGGTAGGGCGCTCCAGTGAATAAGGGAGTACCTAAGCAATAGGAAGCAGAGAGTTACAGTGAGGGGTGAGACTTCAGACTGGCGTGAAGTCTCCATTGGAGTCCCACAGGGCTCTGTACTCGGACCTATCCTATTTCTGATATACGTTAATGATCTCCCGGAGGGTATAGACTCATTCCTTTCAATGTTTGCTGACGATGCCAAAATTATGAGAAGGATTAAGACAGAGAAGGACAGCCTGAAGCTTCAAGATGTCCTGGAAAAACTGAAGGAATGGTCCAACAAATGGATGTTAGATTTTAACTCACGTAAATGTAATGCAATGAAGATAGGTGTAGGGAGCAGGAGGCCAGATACAAGTTATGATTTGGGAAAGGAAATCTTTAAAGCATCAGAAAGAGAGAAAGACCTGGTGGTTGATATCACGCCAGACCTGTCCACTGAAGCCCATATCAAGAAGATAACATCAGCGGCATATGCCATGTTGGCCAACATAAGAATGGCCTTTAGAAACTTGTGTAAGGGATCTTTCAGAATTTTATATACCACATATGTCCAACAAATCCTGGAGTATGCTGCTCCAGCATGGAGTCCATATCTAGTCAAGTATAAGGCTAAACTGGAAAAAAATATCAAAGGTTTACCACCAGACTAGTAACCGAGCTGAGGGGTATGAGCTACGAGGAGAGACTATGGGAATTAAACCTCACGTTGCTGGAAGACAGAAGCGTTAGGGAGGACATAGCATACACCACATACAATATTCTAAAAGGAATTGATAAGGTAGATAAAGGCAGGTTTTTTAACACAAGGGGCACACGCACTAGGGGACACAGGTGGAAACTGAGTACCCAAAGGTGCCACAGAGATATTAGAAAGAAACATTTTAGTGTTAGAGTAGTTGACAAATGGAATGCACTAGGAAGTGTGGTGGTGGATGCAGACTCCATACACAGTTTCAGGTGTAGATATGATAGAGCCCAATAGGCTTTGGAACAACTGTCAATCAACTGTACACCAGTTGATTGACAGTTGAGAGGTGGAATCAAAGAGCCAGAGCTCAACCCCGCAAGAACATGTAGGTAAGTACAACTAGGTAAACTAGGTGAGTACACACACACACACACACACACACATTTTTTTGACAGGAAATCCTGTCAAGAAAGAGCAAGCTTATAAGACTAGAGGGATACAAGGACTTTTTTTCAGGGGAACATGACGAGGGACGAGAGAAGGAAGGTGCAGAAGCAAGCAGGAGACGCAAGGGGGGGGGGGATGGGAACGGGGTGTGTCACAGGACTTGGCGCAGCGTCTGCAGTAACCTCAGAGGGGTGTGAAAATCATCCTCACACCAGCAGGCCATCATCCCCAGGGAGGAATGTAACAGAAACCTCCCACCATCCCTCCCCCCGATCATTCCCCCCAATCACCTGCACCTCCCCAACCAGCAGAGACCCTCCCCAGATCATGCTCCCCCTGCTCCCCAGGCCGCCCATGTTTCCCACCATGCCCACCATCTTCCCCACCCCCTCCCGCATTGCCGCCCCACCCCAGGTGTCCCTTCCCTCCCTCCCCATCCCCCCCCCCCTGACCTCTAGGCTCCTCTTCATTTTCCAAACAATGACCTCCCTTCCCCTCTTCCACATGCCCCCTCCTGCTCCTCCATCCCAAATCATAATTGACCTGCAACCCTAGACCCCCTCCATTACACCACCCCAGACCCTCCTAGCTTCCCCATACAGGATCCTTCCAGCCTCCTCTCACCCCAGATCTCCATGTCCTCCTTCCTAGGACACCCCTTGTCCCCCTACCCCAGATATTCAACAAAAACTGAGGGTGGAATGAAGAGAGTCAGTTTCTAGGTAATATACTCGAACACAGATGGGATTACAAGCAAGGCAAGTGAACTTAGAGAAAGAGCAAAAGAAGGAAACCCTGATGTAATTGGACTCACAGAAACAAAACTCTTAGAAATCATAACGAATTCGGTGTTTCCCCAGGACTACACCGTAATAAGGAGAGAGAGGGAAGGAAGGGGAGGTGGCGGAGTGGCCCTACTGATAAGGAGTTTTGAAGGGAGTGGAGTTTTGAGATGGTTATCCCAGGCTGCAAGGGGTTCAGAGATTACAGTACAGGCACCATGACGATCGGAGGACAAAGAGTAGTAGTTGCAGTGATATATATAACCCCCCCACCAAATTATAGAAGACCAGGCAGACAGAAACAACTTGGCAGTCAACACTATAATTGAGAGAACAGCTACTGCCGTTTGTAGAAATAGATCCCATCTGCTCATCATGGGGGACTTCAGTCACAGAAGGATAAACTGGGGAAACAAGGAACCGCATGGAGGTGAGGAAACGTGGAGAACTAAACTGTTGGAAGTGGCGACAAGAAACATTTTAAGTCAGCATGTCAGGGGACACACAAGAATGAGCCGCAACGATGAACCAGCGAGACTCGAACTAGTCTTCACTCTGAATGACTCCTACATAAGGGAAAAACGTTTCGAAGCCCCTGTGGGAATGAGCGATAACAGTGTACTGATGTTTGAGCATCTGGTTGATGAAGGGTTAATGAACTCAAGGAAGGGCCCAGAAAAAAAACTGGCATTCCGAATGGGAAACTATGAGGAAATAAGCAAATTCCTAACAGATATAACTTGGGAAACAGAGCTCAGAGGAAAGACAGCCCAAGGCATGATGGATTACATCACACAAAAGTGTAAGGAGGTAGCATACAAGTTCGTCCCAGTCCAAAATGAAGAAAATTAAATAGGCGTGGAGAAACTATAGAAATAACAGGACACGTAAGATCAGAGAAAAATACCAGAGTGCCAGGAATGAATATGTCAGGGTGAGAAGAAAGGCTGAAGGGTAATATAAAGATGTCATAACAAGCAAGGCGAAGAATTAACCCAAATTGCTTCACAGCCACATCACGAGAAAAACTATAGTAAAGGAACAGGTAATATAACTGACGATAGGGGCAGACAGAGTCAGTATAAACGACAAGAAACGTACGAGGAACTCAATAAGAAATTTCAGGAGGTCTTCACATTTGATCAAGGAGAAGCCCCAGAGATAAGAGAGAGAATAGTTTACCAGGAACCACTAGAGGAGGTTTAGATTACCAGTGGGGAGGTAAGGAAGCTTTTGCTAGAGTTGGAGGTGACAAAGGCTATAGGCCCAGATGGAATCACCACCATGGATACTAAAGGAAGGAGCAGAAGCACTGTGCCTACCACTCTCCATAGTGTATAACAAATCTCTGGTAATAGGTGAACTGCCAAAAATTTGGAGACAGTCAATGTAGTCCGGATATACAAGAAAGGGGATAAACAGGAGGCACTGAACTACAGGCCTGTGTCCCTAACTTGCATACCATGCAAGTTGGTGGAGAAGATTGTGGGAAATAAGCTACTGGAACACCTGGAACGAAAGACCTTTGTAACACAACATCGACATTGGATTAGGGATGGCAAGTCCTGCCTCACAGGATTAATTGAATTCTACGACCAGGCAACAAAAATCAGGCAAGAAAGAAAAGATACTCCTCTGAATAAAGGTGTACTTAAGCAACAGAAGACAGCGAGTCACTGGGAGGGGTGAGGTCTCAGATTAGCGAGGCATCACAAGTGGAGTCCCACAGGGTTCAGTCCTTGGACCTATACTGTTTCAGATATATGTAAATGATCTCCCAGAAGATAGACTCGTTCCTCTCATTGTTTTCTGATGATTCAAAAATTATGAGGATTACGAGTTGATATCACACACAAAACCTGTCCCCTGAAGCCTACATCAAGAGAATGACATCTGCGGCGTATGCAAGGCTGGCTAACATCAGGACTGCCTTCAGGAACCTGTGTAAGGAATCATTCAAAACCTTGTATACCACATATGTAAGACCAATCCTGGAGTATGTGGCCCCAGCATGGAGCCCGTACTTGTCAAGCATAAGGCGAAGCTTGAAAAAGTTGGAAGGTATGCCACTAGGCTAGTCCCAGAACTAAGAGGCATGAGTTACGAGGAAAGGCTGCGTGAAATGCACCTCACGACACTGGAAGACAGAAGAGTAAGGGGAGACATGATCACTACCTTCAAAATTCTCAGAGGAACTGACAGGGTAGATAAAGATAAACTGTTTAATACGGGTGGTACGCGAACAAGGGGATACAGGTGGAAACTGAGTATCCACATGAGCCACAGGGACGTGTAGAAAGAACTTTTTCAGTGTCAGAGTAGTTAACAGATGGAATGCATTAGGCAGTGATGTGGTGGAGGCTGACTCCATACACAGTTTTAAATGTAGATATGACAGAGCCCAGTAGGTTCAGGAATCTGTACACCAGTTGATTGACAGTTGAGAGGCGGGACCAAAGAGCCAGAGCTCAACCCCCGCAAACACAATTAGGTGAGTACAGTCAATGATCCAACACAGACACACAGTGTGTTGGAGCCAATTAATTAATGTCAAAATTATGAGAAGGATTAAGACAGAAGAGGACTGTTTGAGGCGTCAAGAAGACCTAGACAAGCTGAAGGAATGGTCGAACAAATGGTTGTTAGACTTTAACCCAACCAAATGTAATGTAATGAAGATAGGTGTAGGGAGCAGGAGGCCAGATACAAGGTATCATCTGGGAGAGGAAATTCTTCAGAAGTCAGAGAAAGAAAAAGACTTGGGGATTGATATCACGCCAGACATGTCTCCTGCAGCCCATATCAAGAGGATAACATCAGCGGCATATGCCAGGCTGGCCAACATACGAACAGCATTCACAAACTTGTGTAAAGAATCGTTAAGAACTTTGCATGCCACATATGTCAGGCCAATCCTGGAGTATGCAGCCCTAGCATGGAGTCCATATCTAGTCAAGGATAAGACTAAACTGGAAAAGGTTCAAAGGTTTGCCACCAGACTAGTACCCGAGCTGAGAGGTATGAGCTACGAGGAGATACTACAGGAATTAAACCTCACTTCGCTGGAAGACAGAAGAGTTAGGGGGGGACATGATCACCACATTCAAGATTCTGAAGGGAATTGATAGGGTAGATAAAGACAGGCTATTTAACACAAGGAGCACACGCACTAGGGGACACAGGTGGAAACTGAGTGCCCAAATGAGCCACAGAGATATTAGAAAGAACTTTTTAGTGTCAGAGTGGTTGACAAATGGAATGCATTAGGAAGTGATGTGGTGGAGGCTGACTCCATACACAGTTTCAAGTGTAGATATGATAGAGCCCAATTGGCTCAGGAATCTGTACACCTGTTGATTGACGGTTGAGAGGCGGGACGAAAGAGCCAGAGCTCAACCCCCGCAAACACAACTAGGTGAGAACTAGGTGAGTACAGTCTATTCTCCAACACACTGATACACAGCCAATGCTCTGTTTTGCAGCTCGTCACCAAAAATTTATGTTCCTTACATACGCTCCTGCACGTCAACTACGCTCCTGCACGTCAGCTACGCTCCTGCACGTCAGCTACGCTACTGCACGTCAGCTACGCTCCTGCACGTCAGCTACGCTCCTGCACGTCAGCTACGCTCCTGCACGTCAGCTACGCTCCTGCACGTCAGCTACGCTCCTGCACGTCAGCTACGCTCCTGCACGTCAGCTACGCACCTGCAAGTCAGCTGCGCACCTGCACGTCAGCTACACTCCTGCACGTCAGCTACGCACCTGCACGTCAGCTACGCTCCTGCACGTCAGCTACGCACCTGCACGTCAGCAGGTCCTCGCTGACGTGCAATACAAGTACGCTCCTCCAATATTCCAGCATCAGGTATGCTCGCTCCACGCTCCAGGTGCCGGACCTTGAGGAAACAAGCCAAGAAGACGAACCCTTCGGACCCAAGACGTTGGTTGTCAGGGCGTGACCTGTGAGCGTGAACGGCAGGAGGAGGTGAGCAGGAGGAGGAGGAGAGGAGGAGGAGGAGGAGGAAGAGGAGAGGAGGAGGAGGAGGAGGAGAAGGAGAGGAGGATGAGAAGGAGAAGAGGAGGAGGAGGCATAGGGTTGGTTAGGTTAGGTGTTTAGGTTCTGTTGGGTATTATTTGTATTTGTGGTTGGTGGGTGAATCATTTATAGCGTTGTGTTTCAAACAAAATTCGTCAGTGAAGCACTTGTTGCGGAAGTGTTCCAACGTCATCAGTTGTGAGTCGTGTGTAAACCGTTTTCCTTCATAAACAGGGGGTTTGGCGGGTGCATGGGATCCCTTTTGGGGCTTTGTTTGGAGGACGGGCTGCACGACTCACAACTGTTGACGTTTGAAGACTTCCGGAACAAGTGCTTCACTGACGAATTTTGTTTGAACCACAACGCTGTAAATACTTCACCCACGGACTTCAAATACAAATAATCACTAACAGAACCTAAACATCTAACCTAACCTAACCTTTCTTATCCTATCCTATGCCTATATATGCACAATATGCTAATATATATTATAATATTAATTTATATTTGAGAAAATACCCGTTTTGAATGGACAGCATGTAAAAATTGTGATTGTGTCTGTGGGGTCGATCGCTGGATGTAATGGACTTGAGTCGAGGATGAGTTGATTGAACACCTACCCTAACCTACTTAATGTCTAAATACGCACAATATAAACAAACAATATTCAATTATAAATGAGAAAATTCCAATTTTGAATGAAATGCATGTTAACATTGATGTATGTCTTTGGGTCGACCGTTGGATGGAATGGAGTTCGTCTGAGAACTGGTTGAGTGTGTAAACTGTTTTAATTCATACCCAGGGGGTTTGGCGGCTAGATTAACGAGAACTTGGCCTTTTTTATTAGGACTGGGTACATCAGGCGTTCTTATGTAAATTTCTTCTGGGCAAGTTTAAAGCACGGATTAGGAGTAATTGGTTGGTTAACAGAGTCGGATACTTGGCTTGGCTAACTCACATTGTGCAACTCACACATTCACTCACTTTCACACCCACATATTCACACTCTCACTCTCACTCTCTTTTTCTCTCTCAGCTCCTAAGTCTTAAAATAACATCAAGGGTCACACTTCACTTTTACGGCCACCTCACTGACGAGTGAGGAGGTGAGAGGCAGTGTGGGAGGAGCGAGGAGCAGGTCAGGCGGTGTGAGGGAGACGTATGACCGGAATTTGTTTTGAGGGAAGATCAAGGAAATTCTGTATGATGAGAGGTGGATGGGAAGGGAAGGTGACTGGCGAGGGGGGGTGGGAGAGGCGAAGCAGGGGATCTAAGCTGTGTTTTGAGAAGGTAGGAGGCGGGGAAAGGAAGAGGAATTATGTTGACCAAACCACACACTAGAAAGTGAAAAGACGACGACATTTCGATCCGTCCTGGACCATTCTCAAGTCGATTGTGAGAAATTAATTTATGGCACGAAGGGATGGTTGTGAGGAGTTTTATAAATGGTTTCATGATAAGAGAATCGATTAACGAGAAGGACGTGAGAGAAAACGGGATGTGAGCGTGGCATTATGGTTTCAATTTTCCGTGAGTGGACTAAATAATTCATTGCTTAAAGCTGAGGGGAAAATGACGGTCTGTGCAGTACTGAGGCGCAGCTAAGCTGTTGTGGTCAGGGAACCTGAAGTAGCGCGTCCTGTACTTAGCAACAAAACTGAGTTCTATTATCACCAAAGCGTCAAAACTACAAAGGGTTTGTGCTATTTAATGCACCGTAATATTGACGATACTTACTATGTATTTACCATACAGCTAACGATATCCAAAGTCTTACGAGGCTGCCTACAACAATAATAACTTGAGGGTGTGTACGACCTCGTAGCGCTTGAGAGCCCCTTAACTGATTTTAAAATATAAGTAATACGGAGGTACTGATCTCGTAAGTAAACACTTGAGTGCTAGACACTTAAGGACTTTGTGAATCCCCGCCCAGTGCTCACTCTGTTCTGACCTTGATGAGCTTTATGTTCCGTTCTCTCAACTAATACGTCGTTATGCTACGTTATGGGAACCAACGTACCAATGCAACGCACTTTGAAAAATGTCTGCTCTCAAAACTCCTCATTTTCTATGACTGGTTGATTAGGTTGGGTGGGTGGCTTGGGCTCGTACGTTTCTGGTTTGGTTAGGACACTGGATTATGTACGTTGTGGCACATTAAGAGAACGGACTGGGCCTGTAAGTGTGTGACTACTCAGCGGATCATAAGCTCTCAAACACAGCCTTTCCTGCAACTGGTCAACAATTGCAATGACCCAATCAGCATCATTTTCCTAATTAATATCTGTAAAAGATCCAATTTTAATTATTTTCTACAATATTTTCTTGACTTCCTTTTCACGTATTAGGTTCCCGTTATCAGTGACCACAATACAATTTCCATGTTCGCGTGAAATTACGTGCGGCGCAATACTGACGTATGTTCGGACCATTGGTCATCGTCCTTAATTGATTGTTGGGGTTGCAGAGTTCACATACGCTTCTGGCTAGACTCCACCTCAGATCTGACGATGTTTGTTCAAAGAACTGAGCTGTTTTTTTCACTGTTATTCCCTCAAAGCTTTTTTTTACAGATATTTATCCAGGTGTTTTGCTTCTCTTGCTTCCTCCCGTGGCACTGGAGTCATCTGGCTTCCTCCCGTGGCACCGGAGTCATCTGGCTTCCTCCCGTGGCACTGGAGTCATCTGGCTTCCTCCCGTGGCACTGGAGTCATCTGGCTTCCTCCCGTGGCACCGGAGTCATCTGGCTTCCTCCGTGGCACCGGAGTCATCTGGCTTCCTCCCGTGGCACTGGAATCATCTGGCTTCCTCCCGTGGCACTAGGAGTCATCTGGCTTCCTCCCGTGGCACTGGAGTCATCTGGCTTCCTCCCGTGGCACTAGAGTCATCTGGCTTCCTCCCGTGGCACTGGAGTCATCTGGCTTCCTCCCGTGGCACTAGAGTCATCTGGCTTCCTCCCGTGGCACTGGAGTCATCTGGCTTCCTCCCGTGGCACTGGAGTCATCTGGCTTCCTCCCGTGGCACTAGAGTCATCTGGCTTCCTCCCGTGGCACTGGAGTCATCTGGCTTCCTCCCGTGGCACTGGAGTCATCTGGCTTCCTCCCGTGGCACTGGAGTCATCTGGCTTCCTCCCGTGGCACTGGAGTCATCTGGCTTCCTCCCGGGGCACCGGAGTAATCTCATATTTCATCCTAAACACAATCTTTTTGTCCACTGAGTCAAAGCCCATTTAGACCCTGTATTTATGTTTCGTTCAACCAATCGATTTAGTTACGTTCCTCACAAGGCATTGCAAGCCTTGTCGTATATTGACAGACCCCACACTAGAAGGTGAAGGGACGACGACGTTTCGGTCCGTCCTGGACCATTCTCAAGTCGAGAATGATCAGGACGGACCGAAACGTCGTCGTCCCTTCACCTTCTAGTGTGTGGTCTGGTCAACATACTTTAGCCACGTTATTGTGACTCATCGCCTTCCTTGTCGTATACTTTGGGACTTATTATATGGTTATTTTTGTAATTAATTTTGATGTCGATTCTAAAAGGAGCTGAAAATGAAGGGCTGTTCTTTGGTATGACTTCTGCAGTGTTCTCACATCTTCCTTATCAAGGCTCTTGAAGGCTGCTCCATATGGTAGTTTTTTTTTTTTTACATGCAAGCATGCAAGGGAAACACAATAAATACAATAAAAGTACATGAAAACAAATTGAACAAAACAAGAAGCCACCGGCCAGAAGGACCGACAGCACAGGGCAACAAAGAGCAAAATGGAGAAACGCATGAGAAACACAGCATACAACAAGACACAAAATATAAAACAATAACAAAACAAGCAAACAATGCAAGCAATAAAACAAAACATACGAACAACTTAAACAAATTAAACAAACACCGGTTGGAAGGACCGACAACAACACACATCATTAGATATAAAAGCAAATACAACACAAGAAAATACACAACACACACCAAGCCATAAAAACAAAGTATAAATTTAAAAATAAAAGAAAACACAACACAACAAGGTAGTACTTGAATAGAACACACAGAGGAAAGCAACAACACAAAAACAAATACATAAATAAGAACACTCACTGCAAAACGCCGGCCCCTCAACAACAAAGGGAGAGGCACGAGCACAAAATACATTAGGGCAAACAAAACGCCAGAGGGGCACACAACACTACAAGCAGCAAAAAAAAAAAAATTAATCAGCGGATATACTTGCCCGGGAACAAGCCCCGCGGGAACCGCACATTGAACACCTCCCAACGCAACCAGCCCAAGCATCCCTTACACCCACTGGGGACCCCATTTCATCCAGAACCTTAGCAACAAACACCCTCAAACAGGGGACCGAAATGGTGTCACTTCTGACTTGAGTAACCGCCACTATCCCCCACATCATGGGAATCCCCCCACCATGAAATTCCCCTGGCTCGTCATTCAGCAGTAACTCAGCAATCGACGCCCAGTGACCCAGCGGCATCACAGACGCCGGCAACATGTCCTCCAGGTCCCCAATACGTACCCTCACAGGAGTGGCCCGGACATAGGGCACCATCACAGGGGCACCAGCGGCACGGGCACACCACCAGACGACTTCAGGAAACCAGGACAGCGCGCATCCTTCCGTAGTGTCACAACCAGGCCACGCCCAGCACCAACAACCGCACCGTCCCTGGGAGCGGAAGCCACCACTCCCCACTGCGGAGAGTCCCCAGGCGGAGAAGGAACAGAAGGCACCCCCGAGACACGGGCACCAGCAGGCGCATGGACCTCTGCCACCACTAACTGCATAGACAGCGATGCATCCGGTTCCACATCGTCAGCACCCGAAGACCCACAGTCACTGAAGTCCCCAACATCGGCCCAGGCAGAAGATGAAGGCCGGGAACATTGGGCTCGGCCGGATATCATCAGAGCCGGAAGCAGACCCAGAAACCCGGGCACCACCAGCCGGACGAACCGACGCCCGACGCCCGACGCAGAACGGCAGCGGGCTCCACCACACAGGGGGAACCGGGCCACACACAGTTGTGGCCCCGCAGCCACCCCAGCACCCAGCTCAGCCGAGACACTCGGCGAAGGCGCAGGGCCAGACGCAGCAGCAGGAGACAAGGAAGACGAAGACGTCGACAACATGCAGAGACCATCTGGAAGACCCCAGGAGCAGCTGGGACAGCGACAGGGGCGGAAGATCAGCCGACGGCACTGAAACATCCAGAGGAGGGGCCACACCATCAGGAGAACTGCCGGGCGACGCAGGGGGAGCCGCAGCAGCCAATGGGACGTCCACATCCTCGCCCACGGAATCCACCCCAACAGGGAGCGGCGGGAAATCCTCCTCCCGGAACAGGTTCACGAGCTACTGCAGCTTCCGAGCACGGCAGCCTGATGCCCCAACAGGCCACACAGAAAGCAGGTACCGGGTTGCCGGGCATAGTATACCCGGACGTAGTACCCCAGAAGCCGGACTGAAGAAGGAATGTCAGACTCAGGCGCATCCCAAGGGTACGAATGTTGTTCGTCACCATACCCTATACCTCCCTGAGGACAGCGTNTACAGAAGAGATAGATTCACTACAGAAGAGATAGATTCACTACAGAAGAGATAGATTCACGCAGAAGAGATAGATTCATGCAGAAGAGATAGATTCCCGGCAGAAGAGATAGATTCACTGCAGAAGAGATAGATTCACTACAGAAGAGATAGATTCACTGCAGAAGAGATAGATTCACTACAGAATAGATAGATTCACTACAGAAGAGATAGATTCACTACAGAAGAGATGGATTCACTGCAGCAGAGATAGATTCACTGCAGCAGAGATAGATTCACTGCAGAAGAGATAGATTCACTGCAGAAGAGATAGATTCACTGCAGAAGAGATAGATTCACTGCAGAACAGATAGATTCACTGCAGAAGAGCTAGATTCACTGCAGAAGAGATAGATTCACTACAGAAGAGATAGATTCACTGCAGAAGAGATAGATTCATACAGAAGAGATAGATTCACTACAGAAGAGATAGATTCACTGCAGAAGAGATAGATTCACTGCAGAAGAGATAGATTCACTACAGAAGAGATAGATTCACTGCAGAAGAGATAGATTCAATACAGAAGAGATAGATTCACTACAGAAGAGATAGATTCACTGCAGAAGAGATAGATTCACTGCAGAAGAGGCACACTACATTACCATTACCTACAGACCTCCTAGTAACATTACGTTATTAATTATAAAGTTTGTTCTTTCACTGAAACATTTTTAAGTGAATGGATTTATTTTGCGTTGCTTGAAGACACGTAAATGGGGACAAATCTTACCTTAAGCTGTGTACATGACAAGACGAGACGAACCTTGGCGAAGTTTTGGGAATTTGAAGTGTTAAGAACTTAGTGAAGTTTTGAGAAGTTAATGAATGTTGCTTTTGGATCGACTTATCACTAATAAATTTGGGTTCACTCATTGCTTCTTTTTCTGCAGAAAACACCAGTTACTTAAGGTTTTAAACTTTCTTTTTAGGTCATGGGATGACGTTCACGTATGTACTTAAGCTTCCGCACCTGCTGGCATGAGTATTGCAACTCCTGGAACTCCATGCAACAACACTCGCTTGCACACCTACAACGACTTGAATCCTCTACGAAACAGACACTTACAACATCTTCACAATGAACAAAGCCAGTTGAAGTCACAATTCCACTAAGTATGGAAGACATAGCTTCATGAACATTACAGCCTGATGCAAAAACAGCTGCAGAACCGGCACAGAACTTCTGCTACTGATGTATATGATGATAATTCAGCTATTTTAAGTGATAACGGAGAGAGACATTGGATTTATGTCTGCTATCTACCAAGGTTTGGTGTCTAGTGTGCTTTCTAAAACCAATTGGATCCTTAGATTCTTGCTTTAAGATATCGAAGGGAACTATCAGGGGGAAAGCACCTAGTCATTAGACTATATAGCACTGGGAAGGGGTCAGGATAAGGATTTGGGATGGGACGGTGGGGAAGGAATGGTGCCCAACCACTTGAACGGTCGGGGATTGAACGCCGACCTGCATGAAGCGAGACCGTCGCTCTACCGTCCAGCCCAAGTGGTTGGACTTTAAGATATCGAGCTTCTCGCTAATTGGCTGATACTTCAACTCACAATGCTCGAGTCTCCTTCAAACGCACATTTTTGTGCCAAAAAAGAAATCATCGACATGTTACAATCCAAATATATCTTAAACCAACTATTATTTGCTGTAGTGTATACTTATGACAGGAAATATATGTGTGTAAATATATTGACGTGATATATTCACAATCGAGACAATCATGTCACAATCGACTTGATAAAGGTCCAGGATGGACTGAATCGTCGTCGCCTCTTCAATTTCTTGTGTGTGGTTTGGTCAACATTTTCACCCACGTTATTGTGACTCATCTGCATATACTTGTGAAAGTTTAATATGAAAGGAATTCATACACCCACAAATACATACACACATATATTGAGGGTCTGGTAGCTGAGTGGACAGCGCGCAGAACTCGCAATTCTGTGCCCCGCGTTCGATTCCCGGACCAAGCAGAAACAAATGGGCAAATGGGCACCCTGAATGCCCCTGTTACCTAGCAGTAAATAGATACCTGGGAGTTAGACAGCTGTTACGGAGATGCATCCTGTTGGGGGGGGGGAATTAATTAGTTAGTAGTTAGTAACAGTTGATTGACAGTTGAGACGCGGGCCGTAAGAGCAAAGCTCAACCCCGCAAACACAACTAGGTGAATACAACTAGGTGAATAAATACACACTCACACAAAAACACACACACTATGTAGGTGGGTGGTGGCTGAATGGACAGCGCTCTAGACTTGTTTACCTAGGGACTGGGGTTCGATCCCCCGGCACCGCCGGAAAAACAAATGGGCAGTTTCCATCACCATGATGCATCTGTTATCTAGCAGTAAATACGTACCTGGGAGTGAGACAGCTACTACAAGTTGCTTCCTGGGTGTGTGTGTGTGTGTGTGTATTCACTTAGTTGTATTCACTTAGTTGTATTTTACGGGGGTTGAGCTTTGCTCTTTCGGCCCGCCTCTCAACTGTCAATCAACTGTTTACTAACTACACTAACTACTTTTTTTTTTCCACACCACACACACACACACGCACCCCAGGAAGCAGCCCGTGACAGCTGACTAACTCCCAGGTACCTATTTACTGCTAGGTAACAGGGGCATTCAGGGTGAAAGAAACTTTGCCCATTTGTTTCTGCCGGGTGCGGGAATCGAACCCGCGCCACAGAATTACAAGTCCTGCACGCTATCCACCAGGCTACCTGGCCCCCGGGTGTGTGTGTGTGTGTGTGTGTGTGTGTGTGTGTGTGTGTGTGTGTGTGTGTGTGTGTGTGTGTATATGTGTGTGCGTGTGTGTGCGTGTGTGTGTGTGTGTGTGTGTGTGTGTGTGTGTGTGTGTGTGTGTGTGTGTGTGTGTGTGTGTGTGTGTGTGTGTGGAAAAAAAGTAGTTAGTAACAGTTGACTGATTGACAGTTAAGAGGCGGCCAAAAGAGCAGAGCTCAACCCCCCCAAGCACAACTAGGTGAATACGCACACACTCATTCCCTTGGGAATGAGTGATCACAATGTATTGATCTTTGAGTGCCTGGTAGTCTCGCGTACAAAGGACTCGCGTACCGAAAGGGAAATTATGAAGAGATGAGAAAATTCCTAAGGGATGGTGGGCTATGTTACCCAAAAGTGTCTGGAGGCAGCAAACAGGTTTATCCCGGTCAAAAAAAAACGAGAAGCAAAAGAAGTCTCTGTGGTTTAATAGGTCATGTATGGAAGCAAATGAACTGAACAAAAGGGGCGTGTAGAAACTTACAAAATAACAGTACATCAGAAAAAAAGATATCAGAGAGAGATACGAGAGAACCAGGAATGAGTATGTTGGTGTGCAATGAGAAGCAGAGAAAATAATGAAAATAATATAGCAAATAAAGCCAAGACCGAACCAAAGCTACACCACAGTCACATCAGGAGGAAAACAACAGTGGAAGAACAGGTGAGGAAACTTTAAACGGGTGAGGACAGGTATATAGAGAATGACAAAGAGGTGTGTGAAGAACTCAACAGGAGATTCCAGGAAGTCTTGACAATAGAACGAGGTGAGGTCAATGTGCTAGGAGAAGTGGCAGTACACCATGCAGCCTTGGAATGATTCGAAATTACAAGAGTTGAAGTAAAAAGGCATCTATATCTGTTGGATTTCGACATGAGAAAGGCTGTTGGTCAGGACGGAATCTCACCATGGGTACTGAAAAAGTGTGCAGAAGCACTTTGATTACCACTCTCCATAGTGTATAGTAGGTCACTGGAGATGGGAGACCTACCAGAAGTATGGAAGACGGCTAATGTAGTCCCAATATACAAAAAGGGTGACAGACAAGAGGCACTGAACTACAGGCCAGTGTCCTTAACTTGTATACCATGCAAGGTGATGGATAAGATCGTGAGAAAAAACCTAGTAACACATCTAGAGAGAAGAGACTTCGTGACAACCCATCAACATGGGTTCAGGGAGGGTAAATCTTGCCTTACAGGCTTGATAGAATGCTACTATCAAGTGACAACGATTAACCAAGAAAGTGAAGGATGGGGCGGACTGCATTTTATTGGACTGTCGGGAAGCCTTTGACACAGTACCCCATAAGAGGCTGGTACATAAGCTGGAGAAACAGGCAGAAGTAACTGGTAGGGCGCTCCAGTGAATAAGGGAGTACCTAAGCAATAGGAAGCAGAGAGTTACAGTGAGGGGTGAGACTTCAGACTGGCGTGAAGTCTCCAGTGGAGTCCCACAGGGCTCTGTACTCGGACCTATCCTATTTCTGATATACGTTAATGATCTCCCAGAGGGTATAGACTCATTCCTCTCAATGTTTGCTGACGATGCCAAAATTATGAGAAGGATTAAGACAGAGAAGGACAGCCTGAAGCTTCAAAATGTCCTGGAAAAACTGAAGGAATGGTCCAACAAATGGATGTTAGATTTTAACTCACGTAAATGTAATGCAATGAAGATAGGTGTAGGGAGCAGGAGGCCAGATACAAGTTATAATTTGGGAAAAGAAATCTTTAAAGAATCAGAAAGAGAGAAAGACCTGGTGGTTGATATCACGCCAGACCTGTCCACTGAAGCTCATATCAAGAAGATAACATCAGCGGCATATGCCATGTTGGCCAACATAAGAATGGCCTTTAGAAACTTGTGTAAGGGATCTTTCAGAATTTTATATACCCCATATGTCCAACAAATCCTGGAGTATGCTGCTCCAGCATGGAGTCCCTATCTAGTCAAGTATAAGACTAAACTGGAAAATAATATCAAAGGTTTACCACCAGACTAGTAACCGAGCTGAGGGGTATGAGCTACGAGGAGAGACTATGGGAATTAAACCTCACGTTGCTGGAAGACAGAAGCGTTAGGGAGGACATAGCATACACCACATACAATATT
>WNGS01118914.1:107393-129322 GCA_020271785.1 Procambarus virginalis
CACACTAACACTAGACACTAACACTAGACACACTAACACTAGACACTAACACTAGACACTAACACTAGACCACTAACACTAGACACACTAACACTAGACACACTAACACTAGACACTAACACAACACACTAACACTAGACACTAACACTAGACACTAACACTAACACACTAACACTAGACACACTAACACTAGACACACTAACACTAGAACACTAACACTAGACACTAACACTAGACACTAACACTAGACACACTAACACTAGACACACTAACACTAGACACTAACACTAGACACACTAACACTAGACACCTAACACTAGACACACTAACACTAGACACACTAACACTAGACACTAACACTAGACACTAACACTAGACACACTAACACTAGACACTAACACTAGACACTAACACTAGACACACTAACACTAGACACCTAACACTAGACACACTAACACTAGACACCTAACACTAGACACTAACACTAGACACACTAACACTAGACACACTAACACTAGACACACTAACACTAGACACACTAACACTAGACACACTAACACTAGACACACTAACACTAGACACACTAACACTAGACACACTAACACTAGACACACTAACACTAGACACACTAACACTAGACACTAACACTAGACACACTAACACTAGACACTAACACTAGACACTAACACTAGACACACTAACACTAGACACACTAACACTAGACACTAACACTAGACACTAACACTAGACACACTAACACTAGACACTAACACTAGACACACTAACACTAGACACTAACACTAGACACACTAACACTAGACACTAACACTAGACACTAACACTAGACACACTAACACTAGACACTAACACTAGACACTAACACTAGACACACTAACACTAGACACACTAACACTAGACACACTAACACTAGACACACTAACACTAGACACACTAACACTAGACACACTAACACTAGACACACTAACACTAGACACACTAACACTAGACACACTAACACTAGACACACTAACACTAGACACTAACACTAGACACACTAACACTAGACACTAACACTAGACACACTAACACTAGACACTAACACTAGACACACTAACACTAGACACTAACACTAGACACACTAACACTAGACACACTAACACTAGACACTAACACTAGACACACTAACACTAGACACACTAACACTAGACACTAACACTAGACACACTAACACTAGACACTAACACTAGACACACTAACACTAGACACTAACACTAGACACACTAACACTAGACACACTAACACTAGACACTAACACTAGACACACTAACACTAGACACTAACACTAGACACACTAACACTAGACACACTAACACTAGACACTAACACTAGACACACTAACACTAGACACACTAACACTAGACACACTAACACTAGACACACTAACACTAGACACACTAACACTAGACACACTAACACTAGACACACTAACACTAGACACTAACACTAGACACACTAACACTAGACACACTAACACTAGACACTAACACTAGACACACTAACACTAGACACACTAACACTAGACACTAACACTAGACACACTAACACTAGACACTAACACTAGACACACTAACACTAGACACACTAACACTAGACACTAACACTAGACACACTAACACTAGACACTAACACTAGACACACTAACACTAGACACTAACACTAGACACACTAACACTAGACACACTAACACTAGACACTAACACTAGACACACTAACACTAGACACACTAACACTAGACACTAACACTAGACACACTAACACTAGACACACTAACACTAGACACTAACACTAGACACACTAACACTAGACACACTAACACTAGACACTAACACTAGACACACTAACACTAGACACACTAACACTAGACACACTAACACTAGACACTAACACTAGACACACTAACACCACACTACACTAGACACACTAACACTAGACACACTAACACCAGACACTAACACTAGACACACTAACACTAGACACACTAACACCAGACACTAACACTAGACACACTAACACTAGACACACTAACACTAGACACTAACACTAGACACACTAACACCAGACACTAACACTAGACACACTAACACTAGACACTAACACTAGACACTAACACTAGACACACTAACACTAGACACACTAACACTAGACACACTAACACTAGACACACTAACACTAGACACACTAACACTAGACACTAACACTAGACACTAACACTAGACACACTAACACTTGACACTAACACTAGACACACTAACACTAGACACACTAACACTAGACACAACACTAGACACACTAACACTAGACACACTAACACTAGACACTAACACTATACACACTAACACTAGACACACTAACACTAGACACTAACACTAGACACACTAACACTAGACACACTAACACTAGACACACTAACACTAGACACTAACACTAGACACACTAACACTAGACACACTAACACTAGACACTAACACTAGACACACTAACACTAGACACACTAACACTAGACACTAACACTAGACACACTAACACTAGACACACTAACACTAGACACTAACACTAGACACTAACACTAGACACTAACACTAGACACACTAACACTAGACACACTAACACTAGACACTAACACTATACACACTAACACTAGACACACTAACACTAGACACTAACACTAGACACACTAACACTAGACACACTAACACTAGACACACTAACACTAGACACTAACACTATACACACTAACACTAGACACACTAACACTAGACACTAACACCAGACACACTAACACTAGACACACTAACACTAGACACACTAACACTAGACACTAACACTAGACACTAACACTAGACACACTAACACTAGACACACTAACACTAGACACACTAACACTAGACACTAACACTAGACGCACTAACACTAGACACACTAACACTAGACACTAACACTAGACGCACTAACACTAGACACACTAACACTAGACACTAACACTAGACACTAACACTAGACACACTAACACTAGACACTAACACTAGACGCACTAACACTAACACTAGACACACTAACACTAGACACACTAACACTAGACACACTAACACTAGACACACTAACACTAGACACACTAACACTAGACACTAACACTAGACACACTAACACTAGACACTAACACTAGACACACTAACACTAGACACTAACACTAGACACTAATGCTAGACACTAACTAGACAATATCTACAAGTGAGTAAGGGCATCTACCAGTGAGTGAGGTCATCTACCAGTGAGTGAGGTCATCTACCAGTGAGTAAGGACATCTACCAGTGAGTAAGGACATCTACCAGTGAGTAAAGACATCTACCAGTGAGTAAGGACATCTACCAGTGAGTAAAGACACCTACCAGTGAGTAAGGACATCTACCAGTGAGTAAGGACATCTACCAGTGAGTAAGGACATCTATCAGTGAGTGAGGACATCTACCAGTGAGTGAGGACATCTATCAGTGAGTGAGGTCATCTACCAGTGAGTAAGAACATCTACCAGTGAGTGAGGACATCTACCAGTGAGTAAGAACGTCTACCAGTGAGTGAGAATATCTATCAGTGAGTGAAGACATCTACCAGTGAGTGAGGACATCTACCAGTGAGTAAGGACATCTACCAGTGAGTGAAGACATATACCAGTGAGTGAAGACATCTACCAGCGAGTGAGGACATCTACCAGTGAGTGAGGTCATCTACCAGTGAGTAAGAACATCTACCAGTGAGTGAGGACATCTACCAGTTAGTAAGAACATCTACCAGTGAGTGAAGACATCTACCAGTGAGTGAAGACATCTACCAGTGAGTGAGAACATCTACCAGTGAGTGAGAACATCTACCAGTGAGTGAGAACATCTACCAGTGAGTGAGAACATCTACCAGTGAGTGAGAACATCTTCCAGTGAGTAAGAACATCTACCAGTGAGTGAGAACATCTACCAGTGAGTGAGAACATCTACCAGTGAGTGAGAACATCTACCAGTGAGTGAGAACATCTACCAGTGAGTAAGAACATCTTCCAGTGAGTTAGAACATCTACCAGTGAGTGAGAACATCTACCAGTGAGTGAGAACATCTACCAGTGAGTGAGAACATCTACCAGTGAGTGAGAACATCTACCAGTGAGTGAGAACATCTACCAGTGAGTGAGAACATCTACCAGTGAGTGAGAACATCTACCAGTGAGTGAGAACATCTACCAGTGAGTAAGAACATCTTCCAGTGAGTTAGAACATCTACCAGTGAGTGAGAACATCTACCAGTGAGTGAGAACATCTACCAGTGAGTGAGAACATCTACCAGTGAGTGAGAACATCTACCAGTGAGTAAGAACATCTTCCAGTGAGTTAGAACATCTACCAGTGAGTGAGAACATCTACCAGTGAGTAAGAACATCTACCAGTGAGTGAGAACATCTACCAGTGAGTGAGAACATCTACCAGTGAGTGAGAACATCTACCAGTGAGTGAGAACATCTACCAGTGAGTAAGAACATCTTCCAGTGAGTTAGAACATCTACCAGTGAGTGAGAACATCTACCAGTGAGTAAGAACATCTACCAGTGAGTGAGAACATCTACCAGTGAGTGAGAACATCTACCAGTGAGTAAGAACATCTACCAGTGAGTGAGAACATCTACCAGTGAGTGAGAACATCTACCAGTGAGTGAGAACATCTACCAGTGAGTGAGGACATCTACCAGTGAGTGAGGACATCTACCAGTGAGTGAGGACATCTACCAGTGAGTAAGAAGATCTAGTCTGGTGGCAAACATTTGAACCTTTTCAGTTTAGTCTTATGCTTGACTTGATATGGACTCCATGCTGGAGCCGCATACTCCAATATTGGTCTGACATATGTGGTATAGAAAGTTCTGAAAGATTCCTTACACAAATTTCTTAAGGCTTTTCTTATATTGCCAACCTTGCACATGCCGCAGATGTTTATCTCTTGATATGGGCTTCAGGGGACAGGTCTGGCGTGATATGAACCCCCAGGTCTTTCTCTCTCTGACTCCTGAAATATTTCATCTCCCAAATGATGCCTTGTTTCTGGTCTCCTGCTCCCTACACCTATCTTCATTACATTACATTTGCTTGGGTTAAGCTCTAATAACGATTTGTTCGACCATTCCTGCAGCTTGTCCAGGTCTTCTTGAAGCCTCAAGCTGTCCTCCTCTGTCCTAATCCTTCTCATAATTTTGGCGTCGTCAGCAAACATTGAGAGGAATGAGTCTATACCCTCTGGGAGATCATTTACGTATATCAGAAACAGGATAGGTCCAAGTACAGAGCCCTGTGGGACTCCACTGGAGACTTCACGCCAATCTAAGGTCTCACCCCCTCACTATAACTCTCTGCTTCCTATTGCTTAGGTACTCCCTTATCCACTGGAGCGCCCTACCAGTTACTCCTGTTTGTTTCTCCAGCTTGTGCATCAGCCTCTTATGGGGTACTGTGTCAAAGGCTTTCTGAAAGTTCAAGAAAGTGCAGACCGCCCATCCTTCTCTGTCTAGCTTAATCTTTGTCACCTGATCGTAGAATTCTTTTAAGCCTGTAAGGCAAGATTTACCCTCCCTGAACCCATGTTGAAGGGTTGTCACGAAGTCTCTTCTCTCCAGATGTGTTACTAGGTTTTTTCTCACAATCTTCTCCATCACCTTGCATGGTATACAAGTTAAGGACACTGGCCTGTAGTTCAGTGCCTCTTGTCTGTCACCCTTTTTGTATATTGGTACTACATTAGCAGTCTTCCATATTTCTGGTAGGTCCCCCGTTTCCAGTGACTTACTATACACTATGGAGAGTGGTAAGCAAAGTGCTCCTGCACACTCTTTCAATACCCATGGCGAGATTCCATCCGGCCCAACAGCTTTTCTCACATCCAGCTCCAATAGGTGCTTTTTGACCTCATCTCTTGTAATTTCGAACCTATCCAAGGTCACCTGGTTTGCTGCCACCTCTCCCAGCGCCGTGATATCTCCCTGTTCTATTGTAAAGACCTCCTGGAACCTTTTGTTGAGTTCTTCACACACCTCTTTGTTATTCTCTGTGTACCTGTCCTCGCCCACCCTAAGTTTAATCACCTGTTCCTTCACTGTTGTCTTCCTCCTGATGTGACTGTGTGTGTGTGTGTGTGTGTGTGTGTGTGTTGGTGTGTGTGTGTGTGTGTGTGTGTGTGTGTGTGTGCGTGCGTGCGTGCGTGCGTGTGTGTGTGTGTGTGTGTGTGTGTGTGTGTGTGTGTGTGTGTGTGTGTGTGTGTGTGTGTGTGTGTGTGTGTGTGTGTGTGTGTGTGTTGATTAAACGTCTCTCAATAAAAGCTCTTTCATTCTCTCTCTCCACTAATGGTTCTCGCGACCGTCTGCCAGAAGGTCGAGGAGGGGGACTAAAGGAAATCCGAAGGGACTTCTGGCCTCAGTGTGTGAATGTCCACCGACACGATATTCCCATCTCGGACCCTCGGGAACCTCCCCTCAACACTTTAACTTTTTAGTGACGCACCATTTGCTTTAGTCAATCTTTACTAAGACTTTACTACCTGTCCTCTGTGTAACGTCGATTGAAATTATTATGTCACAGTTATATATATAAGAATACGCCACGATTCACATTGAAACGTAACGTTGGGTCACGTGAAGTCAATCAGATGTCTTAATATCTTAGATCACTTATATATTGGCGGTATGATGTTGTTGTTGTTAAAGATTCGCTACCTGGAACAAGAAGTTCCAAGTAGCACGGGCTATGGTGAGCCCGTAGTGGATGTTTATATTGGTGGTAAACTTTGCTAGGTAAATGATTAGCTATTTGAGACAAAGGTTGCTAGCTTCTTAAGTCTCAGCTAATTTCACGATTCACTTTTGGAATATATAGACAATGCAGTATGTAGATTTTTACATTATCCAAACCCATTCGTGTTTACATTTCGATTCTGTCAATAATTCTAAACACTTGTTTAAATACTTGTTATTCAGATTTAACATATAAGCTGCTACTGAGCAGCAGTTGTAACGATAAAGGATGACATTAGATGGATGTATAACCAGGCGCCTCTGGAGAAATATAAAATGTTTAAAGGAAGAATTAGTAGAGTATAATCTGTCGACCGTAAAGGCTGTACTGTAAAATGCATAAGACATTCTGTAAGAAAGAATGATGTCTGTCTGTCAGCTCAATAGCTTGATACTATACGCTTGCGGCTAGGCTCACCCAGATTAGCAGTGGGAATGGTCTGTGGTATGGGATAAACACAGGTTGGACAGGGTCGCCAGAATTCAAAAGGAACATCGTGCCCTCTTTTTTTCCTTAACTCCGTATTTTTATTTTAGGTTCTAATCTCTTTGCTTGCCAGTACTAAGTTGATCATTTTGTATTTACAACACACAAATGGTGACAAAAGATTTCAAGTGTCAACAGACCTTTATATCCAAAATAGGAAGTATGCATTGTTTAAAAACAGTTATGTCATTCAAAAAAAGATAAAAAAAAGTGCGTCTTCATTTGGTTTTTTTCAGTTTATTATACTAAAACTAAAGTCTTCTATAATGGAACCATAATTAAACCAACATGACCTAGTTACCTCAATAAAAATTGTGCCATTAACGAAGCTACCTTTTCGACAATGCATTTTCGATATTTTCTATACATATTTCTGATATCTTTTCCGTCTGATTATTCTATTTCTGGGAAACTATATGTGCCACTTAATTGTGTATTTGTCTCTAATGTTCTTGAATTCTTCATTCATCTATGAATCTGATGCTGAAATAATATATATAATTACTATGTACACAACTGCCTTCATTTCTCCCATGCTGTTTATAATAGGGAGTTGGTCTGTTTGAGAATAATTTGTATTAATCTCTGATTCTTTTTTGGCAACAACATTTTAATTCCATTTTCTCTTTATATTATCATGTTTGCAAATATCTCCCTGTGAGTACAAACTCAGTTTACTATCAGCTACCAGTTTAGCCATATTGGTTATGAACCTATTTGATTAGGTTTTAATGCCTTTCGTGGCCCTGGAGATATGCATACTTCCCTGTGAATACAAGTTGTATCTGCAACAGAAGTTATCGCAGCTGTCGATGAGAGATATTGTATTGACCTTGTGATATCAATTCAGTAGTTAATAACAATTGCCTTTGATGTCCATGCACTGTTCAATCCTCTTCATAGAATGCCACACATGACAGGGTTTCCTCCTTTGTACCAAATTCTTCTTTGTGGTTACCCTATAACTGGCAACCTATTCCTCCTTCCATCGTTTTCCAATCCAATTTTCCCAATGACTGAGGCAGATATTTTATCACCTCTCAATACTACTCAAGATTTTGCCCATTCTGTTGTTTGCTACATCACCTACCCCAGCCCCAGGAGAACATACCAATATCTCATTTTTCCTGTCATTGGTGCAACATTCGCGGTCCATGCATCTAATCTGAGAGTCTTGTTATAACTGCAACATTCGCGGTCCATGCATCTAATCTGAGAGTCCTGTCGTTGTTGCAACATTTGCAGTGCTTGCATCTAATCTGAGAGTCTCCAACATAACTATATTCTGACTAGTATTGCCTGGGGGTTCTTCGTATTACTGTGGTAAGCAAGACGTATCGAACCTTGGTTGATAGATAAATTCATCCATACTGCACTTGTTTCCGATGACAGTTTTAGGTATAAAATAGTTGACAGCTGACAGTATCAGTGTGAGTGGTCTTACCAAGAGCTAGCTGACAGTACCAGGGCTCCACCCAAGAGCCAGCTGACAGTATCAGTGGGAGAGCTCCACCCAAGAGCCAGCTGACAGTATCAGTGGGAGAGCTCCACCCAAGAGCCAGCTGACAGTATCAGTGGGAGAGCGCCACCCAAGAGCCAGCTGACAGTATCAGAGGGAGAGCTCCACCCAAGAACCAGCTGACAGTATCAGTGGGAGAGCTCCACCCAAGAGCCAGCTGACAGTATCAGAGGGAGAGCTCCACCCAAGATCCAGCTGACAGTATCAGTGGGAGAGCTCCACCCAAGAGCCAGCTGACAGTATCAGTGGGAGAGCTCCACCCAAGAACCAGCTGACAGTATGAGAGCGAGGGGTTCAGGGGTGAAGCCCACCGCTCGTCCCAGAACGTGTGTAGTGAACACCTTTGATCCCAGCATGGGATGTGCCACACCCGGAGGCTACACTGTCAACATGTACCAAACACGACCACACATATTCCGTGTGTTTAGGCAATTGGTTATTTACGAGAGCAAATACTAGAATAATTATTTTTGTAACGTCAGCCTCTACGTGGCTTTATCTATCTATCTATCTATTTCTATGCCTTAAAGAAGAGAATGTCTGTTTCGATAGATATTGCGAGACGATTTGAGCTAGCTTCACTTTACTTTTTAACATGACACATGGGTGGTATGGGACTGTCACAGACAGGTCGGGGTCGACCACATTGTGTATATTTACTTGTACATTTGTCGTGGTTGGACTTGATTATGGTCCGTCGGGGACCATTATCAAGTCCCGTGTCTAGATAATGCTCCAGGATGGACCGAAACGTCGTCATTTCTCCATCTTCTGATGAGAGTACACGCTGCACATGTGGGATCCCAAGAGTCACAGCCACAGTAGGCAGAGTGAGGGTCTGGTGGCAGATCACACCATGAAATGAGACCAAAAAATAAACATCGGCAAGTTGTTGCAAGATGGTGGAGAAATATTTTGAGCCTAGCAGTAGCGGTATACCTAGCAGTAAAATAGGTACCCGGGTGTCAGTCAGCTGTCACGGGCTGCTTCCTGGGGGTGGAGGCCTGGTCGAGGACCGGGCCGCGACGACACTAAAAAGCCCCGAAATCATCTCAAGATAACCTCAAGATAAGCCGTTCATACTCTACATGAGCCTCCAGTACTCCAGCCCCGTGGGAGGATTCTTAGCTACACCGTTCACAGTTAATGGTGTTGAAACCGCTCTTCAGCACATTCTCAGGGCTTTGCAAACAGCCACGAAGGAAACAACTGTTGTTTTTTATGGACTTACAACCCCGAGCTTCCTCGTTCGCGCCAGTGTTCCCAGCGTCAAGAAACTAACGCACAAAAGTGCCTTAGCCTAACCAACCAGAGGACCCACGAACAGAAAACGGGGCATTTTGTCAATTTCATGAGCCGCTATTTTCATGTACGTATGTTTCTGGCCTTCAGTAAAGAATACGTCAAAATACGACGTGTTATTAAGAGGACGGGTCGCACTAGAGACAACACAGGAGTAATCTTCCCCTGTCATCAGTACTAAGACAAGGTCAGTGTTGTTCCTCCAACACCGGCACCAACAGCACAGTGTTGTTCCTCCAACACCGGCACCAACAGCACAGTGTTGTCCCTCCAACACCGGCACCAACAGGCCAGTGTTGTCCCTCCAACACTGGCACCAACAGGACAGTGTTGTTCCTCCAACACTGGCACCAACAGGACAGTGTTGTCCCTCCAACACCGGCACCAACAGGCCAGTGTTGTCCCTCCAACACTGGCACCAACAGCACAGTGTCGTCCCTCCAACACCGGCACCAACAGCCAGTGTTGTTCCTCCAACACTGGCACCAACAGCACAGTGTCGTCCCTCCAACACCGGCACCAACAGCACAGTGTTGTCCCTCCAACACTGGCACCAACAGGACAGTGTTGTCCCTCCAACACCAGTAGCAACAGGACAGTGTTGTCCCTCCAACACCGGCACCAACAGTACAGTGTTGTCCCTCCAACACTGGCACCAACAGGACAGTGTTGTCCCTCCAACACTGGCACCAACAGGACAGTGTTGTCCCTCCAACACTGGCACCAACAGGACAGTGTTGTCCCTCCAACACTGGCACCAACAGGACAGTGTTGTCCCTCCAACACCGGCACCAACAGTACAGTGTTGTCCCTCCAACACTGGCACCAACAGCACAGTTTTGTTCCTCCAACACCGGCACCAACAGCACAGTGTTGTCCCTCCAACACCAGCACCAACAGGACAGTGTTGTCCCTCCAACACTGGCACCAACAGGACAGTGTTGTCCCTCCAACACTGGCACCAACAGGACAGTGTTGTCCCTCCAACACCAGCACCAACAGCACAGTGTTGTCAGTCCAACACCGGCACCAACAGCACAGTGTTGTCCCTCCAACACCGGCACCAACAGCACAGTTTTGTCCCTCCAACACCGGCACCAACAGCACAGTGTTGTCCCTCCCACACCGGCACCAACAGCACAGTTTTGTCCCTCCAACACCGGCACCAACAGCACAGTGTTGTCCCTCCAACACCGGCACCAACAGGCCAGTGTTGTCCCTCCAACACCGGCACCAACAGGTCAGTGTTGTTCCTCCAACACCAGCACCAACAGCACAGTGTTGTCCCTCCAACACTGGCACCAACAGGACAGTGTTGTCCCTCCAACACCGGCACCAACAGCACAGTGTTGTCCCTCCAACACTGGCACCAACAGGACAGTGTTGTTCCTCCAACACCAGCACCAACAGCACAGTGTTGTCCCTCCAACACTGGCACCAACAGGCCAGTGTTGTCCCTCCAACACTGGCACCAACAGCACAGTGTTGTCCCTCCAACATTGGCACCAACAGGTCACTGCTGTCCCTCCAACACCGGCACCAACAGCGCAGTGTTGTCCCTCCAACACCGGCACCAACAGGTCACTGCTGTCCCTCCAACACTGGCACCAACAGGTCACTGCTGTCCCTCCAACACTGGCACCAACAGGGCAGTGTTGTCCCTCCAACACCGGCACCAACAGGACAGTGTTGTCCCTCCAACACCGGCACCAACAGGACAGTGTTGTCCCTCCAACACCGGCACCAACAGGTCACTGCTGTCCCTCCAACACTGGCACCAACAGGGCAGTGTTGTCCCTCCAACACCGGCACCAACAGGACAGTGTTGTCCCTCCAACACCGGCACCAACAGGACAGTGTTGTCCCTCCAACACTGGCACCAACAGGGCAGTGTTGTCCCTCCAACACCGGCACCAACAGGACAGTGTTGTCCCTCCAACACCGGCACCAACAGCGCAGTGTTGTCCCTCCAACACCGGCACCAACAGGTCACTGCTGTCCCTCCAACACTGGCACCAACAGGTCACTGCTGTCCCTCCAACACCGGCACCAACAGGACAGTGTTGTCCCTCCAACACCGGCACCAACAGCACAGTGTTATTCCTCCAACACTGGCACCAACAGCACAGTGTTGTCCCTCCAACACTGGCACCAACAGCACAGTGTTGTCCCTCCAACACCAGCACCAACAGGACAGTGTTGTCCCTCCAACACTAGCACCAACAGCACAGTGTTGTCCCTCCAACACTGGCACCAACAGCACAGTGTTGTCCCTCCAACACTGGCACCAACAGCACAGTGTTGTCCCTCCAACACCAGCACCAACAGGACAGTGTTGTCCCTCCAACACCGGCACCAACAGGTGAGTGTTGTTCCTCCAACACCGGCACCAACAGCACAGTGTTGTCCCTCCAACACTGGCACCAACAGGACAGTGTTGTTCCTTCAACACCGGCACCAACAGGACAGTGTTGTCCCTCCAACACCAGCACCAACAGGACAGTGTTGTCCCTCCAACACCGGCACCAACAGCACAGTGTTGTCCCTCCAACACTGGCACCAACAGCACAGTGTTGTCCCTCCAACACCGGCACCAACAGCACAGTGTTGTCCCTCCAACACTGGCACCAACAGCACAGTGTTGTCCCTCCAACACCAGCACCAACAGGACAGTGTTGTCCCTCCAACACTGGCACCAACAGGACAGTGTTGTCCCTCCAACACCGGCACCAACAGCACAGTGTTGTCCCTCCAACACCAACAGGACAGTGTTGTCCCTCCAACACTGGCACCAACAGGACAGTGTTGTCCCTCCAACACCGGCACCAACAGCACAGTGTTGACCCTCCAACACCGGCACCAACAGCACAGTGTTGACCCTCCAACACCGGCACCAACAGCACAGTGTTGTCCCTCCAACACCGGCACCAACAGGACAGTGTTGACCCTCCAACACCGGCACCAACAGCACAGTGTTGTCCCTCCAACACTGGCACCAACAGGACAGTGTTGTCCCTCCAACACTGGCACCAACAGGACAGTGTTGTCCCTCCAACACCGGCACCAACAGCACAGTGTTGTCCCTCCAACACTGGCACCAACAGCACAGTGTTGTCCCTCCAACACTGGCACCAACAGGACAGTGTTGTCCCTCCAACAATGGCAGTATCAAGGCTATTATTCCTATTACAAAATGGTTTCGTCAGTTTAAAGAATATATATTTTAAAAAATCACAAGAACATTAATAACTTAAGAGTGAAGATGATCTTCTCTCCTCACACGACCGAAGACTCCACCCCGTCCTCACTCCACACAAGACCGAAGACTCCACCCCGTCCTCACTCCACACACGACCGAAGACTCCACCCCGTCCTCACTCCACACACGACCGAAGACTCCACCCCGTCCTCACTCCACACACGAGCGAAGACTCCACCCCGTCCTCACTCCACACACGACCGAAGACTCCACCCCGTCCTCACTCCACACACGACCGAAGACTCCACCCCGTCCTCACTCCACACAAGACCGAAGACTCCACCCCGTCCTCACTTCACACAAGACCGAAGACTCCACCCCGTCCTCACTCCACACAAGACCGAAGACTCCACCCCGTCCTCACTCCACACAAGACCGAAGACTCCACCCCGTCCTCACTCCACACAAGACCGAAGACTCCACCCCGTCCTCACTCCACACAAGACCGAAGACTCCACCCCGTCCTCACTCCACACACGACCGAAGACTCCACTCCGTCCTCACTCCACACAAGACCGAAGACTCCACCCCGTCCTTCGAAACTTTAGTAAGATTATGATAACTTTTTAATGACAAGATTTTTACACCTATATTAATCGCTGGATTTTTTACAAGCTTCTTGTTTCTTAATCGCTATCTAGTTTTATTTTTATTATTAACATCTTTATTGACAAAATTAATTACAATTTTGCCTAATCTGAGGATTTCGATTAAGTCTTAAGTGAGGATAATGCTGATATTCACTGTCACGCAGGACAGAGGGTCATACATTAGACAATAGGTCTAAACTGTAGGCTGAAGTACATATATATCATGGTTACAATCAATGTTTTAATGTATGGATATGGGAAAACAACTTTCTATTGTGCACTGCCACACAAGGGCAGGGATGGGTTCATAAGTGATGCTGCTTAGAAGTAATATAAATAAAAATTGTTCTTCATTCTTTAAAATGGACAAGCAAATTTTGGATAAATTGTTAAGATGTCCAGAACACCTGAGTCAATGAAATAGTAACACAGTTGGTGGTACAAGAGGCCAGGAGGTCTAAAGTCCTTTATGGTTTCACATTCAACAATATAGTGTTCTAGTGAATGCATTAAAGGTTTATCACAGAGTTTATAATCTGAGTATTCTGGTAGTGGCTCAGCCTCACTAACCTGCCAGATGTGTCTATAGTCAAGGCAAATTCGCGCAATGACTACATGACATTGCCTTGTCCGGTTGTGGTGCTGACCATACAAATACCTATTATTACAAAACTTGTCATAACTTTTAATACTGCAGCTTTCAGGTCTTTGGGCATTTCTTAGTTCTTCTAAATCTGAATTAATTTCTTCAATCTGTATGTTTCTAATAACTGCATTAGATAGTCCAAAGTCATAATCAATGTTTTCTTTCCTGTAAGCTTGATTGGCCAATCGATCTACAAAGTCATGTTTTCCAACTCCAACATGGGATGGGATCCACACAAATTTTATACAAGAGTTATTATCATTGGCAAAAATTACATTCCATTTAATATTACAAGCTACTTCCGACATACATTGTGATGGGTTATTTAAGGACTGCAGAGCACTTTTAGAGTCACAGAAAATAACTCCACTACCATTGAGCTTAAGGTATTCAGTGGCTAGATAAATTCCCACTATCTCGGTCTGTGTCGTGCTTGCCCAGTTGTTCAATCTCTGTGTACTAGACATGATCATTCCATTCCCTTTATACACTGCACATGCACAACCTGTTCTACCAGTGCCTTACTGCACAGAGCCATCAGTAAAGGCATACGATTCAGTCGGTTTGAGAATTTGAAGATACTGTCAATAGCTTCTAATGTTATACATCTTAACATGTCAGTGTTATACATTTGTTTTACACTGATGGGGGTATAATGCAGAGAGACCTCCACATCTTTCCAAGGGGGAATATGGTGAACAGTTTTATCAGGGTTAAGAGACACATTCAATTTCAGAAGATTATAGGCACAACAACTGAGCCAAACACTGCAAGGAGCTTTTTGCGGCGGATTGAGGGAACAATCAAAATTGTTTAGAATGAATCTCAATTTAATTTTAATAGAGCTGGGGGGACCATTATTTTTCAAAGTTCTGGCGCAAAACATAGTACTAATTAGAACTATTCTTTCGTAAATGGAAGGTAAGTTTAGTTCCTTTCTCATGTTAACAATTCTGACAGTTCTAGGACAACCCAGGATGATGCGCATGGCATCATTCTGTACTACATCTAGGCCTTGTAATTGTTTAGGAGAAAAATTAAAAAGATGCAAGGCATAATAATCAACAACAGATCGTATAAAGACAATATAAAAACTACGAGCATATTTTATGTTAATGTCAAATCCTTTGCCAACAAGAGTTTTGAGAGGTTTAAGACGCTCAACTAGTTTTTGCGATCTTGTGCACACAAAATTTACGTCGTGTGTGTCTTCAGATTTCTTATGTGTTCCACAGATACCTTGTGTGTCCCGCACATAATTCGTGTGTGTGTATCACACATACATAATATGCCTCACAGACACCTTGTGTGTCCCATAGATACCTTGTGTGTCCCATTGACACCTTGTGTGTCCAGAAGACATCTTGTGTGTCCCGTAGACACCTTGTGTGTCCCATAGACATCTTGTGTGTCCAGCAGACACCTTGTGTGTCCCATAGACACCTTGTGTGTCCAGTAGACATCTTGTGTGTCCAGTAGACACCTTGTGTGTCCAGTAGACGTCTTGTGTGTCCAGTAGACACCCTGTGTGTCCCATAGACACCTTGTGTGTCCCATAGACACCTTGTGTGTCACGTAGACACCTTGTGTGTCCAGTATTGTATATACTTGGACAATATTTCTTATAAATTTAAGATACAGTAGACACGGACATTATATTCAATCTTCTTTCTAGATTCACATTTACTGTATAAAGTTAAAATAATATTCCTTTACCAGAACCATTACTACATAAGGATGAATACTTTTGTTTGATTTATGGCGATTTTTTTACCCGGATAACTTGATATATCTTTCAATAAGACAAACATATGTAAGTGGTGGATGTGAAAAATTCTATGCAAAACCATTAAAGCTGTTATTAATGATGAAATCCTTCAATAGATGTTTTTAATGCCACACGGGGTAAAAACTGCTAATCTGTAGTATGTGCTTATTATTACACACTTTATTTTACTCTCGATTCGATCACATAATATCGGTGGAAAATGAGCTCTCTGAAGTCAACTATAACGTTTAGTGCTACAGGTTTCGATCTTAGAGTCAGGTTTGTTCTCGCTTGACTCAAGTGAATAGAGAAAATGACCTATTCAGCGACATACTAACATTTGCCAGCGTCACTGTTATAGGAATTAACGTTGCAACACAACAGGAATATCAGAGATTGCCTTCAGTGATGGTCACGATATCTGAGACGAGAGATGTTTGGATAGACTCTGAGAGCTGAGAGCTGTTCTGAGAGCTGTGATGAGAGCTGTGATGAGAGCTGTGTTGAGAGCTGTGCTGAGAGCTGTGCTGAGAGCTGTGCTGAGAGCTGTGCTGAGAGCTGTGCTGAGAACTGTGCTTAGAGCTGTGCTGAGAGCTGTGATGAGAGATGTGCTGGCAGCTGTGACGAGAACTGTGATGAGAGCTGTGCTGAGAGCTGTGCTGAGAGCTGTGCTGAGGGCTGTGCTGAGAGCTTTGTGTATTGTACACTGAAAGTTAACTTTAGTCCTCGGAGCCCAAAAAATATACCGACACTGAAGAACTTGAAAACAAATAACACGAACAAAACGTCAATAACAGCTTAATTGTTTTATAAAATTTTACAAACCAATTATTGTATTATTGTCAAAATTAACTTTACACTGTATGCAGTAAGTAAAGTACTATGCATAGTGCTCTGTGCAGTAATTATTGTAAAAATATTTCATTTCATCGAAGCAAAATACTCTTTCTTTACCAGCACAGAGGAAGATATATGAAGACTAGAAGCTGGGATACGAAGCAAGAGAAAGACAGCTGTGCCCATCCACTAGGACCATCGGGAATCGAGCACAGACTCTGTAAAAATCGAATCCCCTCGCTCTACCGACCAGTCCTGTATGGAAGATAAGCTATCCAGAAGTAGAAATTTTGAGTAATTTCGTTTATATCTTCCTAAAAAATTGACTAGAAAACTATTTCACTTCAAATCCTGTCCATTCATAATTTTGTACTACAAGAGACCAATTCAAGCAATTCAAGCTGCTGAATTCAGTCAAACAATTCGTCTGCTTGACTGTCACCGAATTTGTAGTTTATTTCATACACTTTGTGATGTTGTGTCACAGCTGGTATGTATTACTAAAAAATTCCTTTTAATGTACTGAAATAACTAGTATGTACTGCCTACAGCTCCACTGTACTGCCCACAGCTCCACTGTATTGCCCACAGCTCCACTGTACTGCCCACAGCTCCACTGTATTGCCCACAGCTTCACTGTATTGCCCACAGCTCCACTGTACTGCCCACAGCTCCACTGTATTGCCCACAGCTCCACTGTATTGCCCACAGCTCCACTGTACTGCCCACAGCTCCACTGTACTGCCCACAGTTCCACTGTACTGCCCACAGCTCCACTGTATTGCCCACAGCTCCACTGTATTGCCCACAGCTCCACTGTATTGCCCACAGCTCCACTGTACTGCCCACAGCTCCACTGTATTGCCCACAGCTCCACTGTACTGCCCACAGCTCCACTGTACTGCCCACAGCTCCACTGTATTGCCCACAGCTCCACTGTATTGCCCACAGCTCCACTGTACTGCCCACAGCTCCACTGTATTGCCCACAGCTCCACTATATTGCCCACAACTCCACTGTACTGCCCACAGCTCCACTGTACTGCCCACAGCTCCACTGTATTGCCCAAAGCTCCACTGTATTGCTCACAGCTCCACTGTACTGCCCACAGCTCCACTGTACTGCCCACAGTTCCACTGTACTGCCCACAGCTCCACTGTACTGCCCACAGCTCCACTGTACTGCCCACAGCTCCACTGTACTGCCCACAGTTCCACTGTACTGCCCACAGCTCCACTGTACTGCCCACAGCTCCACTGTACTGCCCACAGCTCCACTGTACTGCCCACAGCTCCACTGTACTGCCCACAGCTCCACTGTACTGCCCACAGCTCCACTGTATTGCCCACAGCTCCACTGTACTGCCCACAGCTCCACTGTACTGCCCACAGCTCCACTGTACTGCCCACAGCTCCACTGTACTGCCCACAGCTCCACTGTACTGCCCACAGCTCCACTGTACTGCCCACAGCTCCACTGTATTGCCCACAGCTCCACTGTATTGCCCACAGCTCCACTGTACTGCCCACAGCTCCACTGTATTGCCCACAGCTCCACTGTACTGCCCACAGCTCCACTGTACTGCCCACAGCTCCACTGTATTGCCCACAGCTCCACTGTACTGCCCACAGCTCCACTGTACTGCCCACAGCTCCACTGTATTGCCCACAGCTCCACTGTACTGCCCACAGCTCCACTGTATTGCCCACAGCTCCACTGTACTGCCCACAGCTCCACTGTACTGCCCACAGCTCCACTGTACTGCCCACAGCTCCACTGTACTGCCCACAGCTCCACTGTACTGCCCACAGCTCCACTGTACTGCCCACAGCTCCACTGTACTGCCCACAGCTCCACTGTACTGCCCACAGCTCCACTGTACTGCCCACAGCTCCACTGTACTGCCCACAGCTCCACTGTACTGCCCACAGCTCCACTGTACTGCCCACAGCTCCACTGTACTGCCCACAGCTCCACTGTACTGCCCACAGCTCCACTGTACTGCCCACAGCTCCACTGTACTGCCCACAGCTCCACTGTACTGCCCACAGCTCCACTGTACTGCCCACAGCTCCACTGTACTGCCCACAGCTCCACTGTACTGCCCACAGTTCCACTGTACTGCCCACAGCTCCACTGTACTGCCCACAGCTCCACTGTACTGCCCACAGCTCCACTGTACTGCCCACAGCTCCACTGTACTGCCCACAGCTCCACTGTACTACCCACAACTGGCTCGAATTTCCATCAGTTGCTTCATGTTGCCCACATTTAGATCGCATTACCCACAGCTGCGTTTTAATGGTCGCCCACAGCTGCGTCTTAATGGTCGCCCACAGCTGCGTCTTAATGGTCGCCCACAGCTGCGTCTTAATGGTCGCCCACAGCTGCGTCTTAATGGTCGCCCACAGCTGCGTCTTAATGGTCGCCCACAGCTGCGACTTAATGGTCGCCCACAGCTGCGTCTTAATGGTCGCTCACAACTGCTTCAAATTACCCGCATCTGCATCTTATTGGCCACAGCTACAGTGTATTGGCGGCAGCAGCTCCTTATTATCCCTTTTTGTTTACAGTCCAATATTCGTGCTTTTGATCTCAGGACAAATAAACTGAGCTCCAAACATTACCGACAAAAAATAAAAAAAAAAAACTGAAAATCATTAAATATTCCAGAACCAGTAATTAATGATGTCTACTTATGATTAAATCTTAGATCAGTCTGAAGGATCTAGCGTGGTCTTTCTTCAACGCCAGACCCTGCATATTGATCTAAGGTTAAATTTTAAGTTGACATCCTTAATTATTGCTTCTGGAATATTTCATGATTTTCACACTATTTTATTTATGGTCTGTAATGTTTGAACCTCAGTTGTCTTCTGTTATTGAGCAAGGGTCTTGGTGGCCCGGGTTCAGTGTAGAGACTCTGGCAGAGAGCAGGAGCACTCGGCCTCCAGGTGCCAGAGGCGTCCGGTGGAGGACAGTGTTGGCGATCACCATATTTAACCAAACTCTTATGCTTTTAAAACTGATATCGTTATAAGCCAACGTACAGTCGTCGTCGTCTGCAATAATTCGTTTGACCTGACCTAACGGGATGACACGCGCGCGCGCACACACATGGAGAGCAAAGCTGCTGGACGTGGCTACAAGAAACTTCCTAAGCCAGCACATCAAGGAACCAACAAGAATGAGAAGAGAAGATGAACCAGCAATGCTTGATTTGATATTTATCCTTAATGAGTGGGGTATAAAGGAAGTCAAGATGGAAGCGCCCTTGGGAATGAGTGATCACAGAGTATTGAACTTTGAGTACCTGGTAGAGCTAGGCATTATCTCCCCCCAAAAAAGAACTAGGAAACAAAAGGCTGGCATACCGAAAGGGAAATTATGAGATGAGAAGCTTCCTAAGGGAAATATCTCGGGACACAGACCTCAGAGATAAGTCTGTACAAGATATGATGGACTATGTCACCCAAAAGTGTCAGGAGGCAGTAAGCAGATACATCCCGACCCAAAAGGAAAAATCCGAGAAGCAAAAGAAGAATCCATGGTATAATAGGGCATGTATGGAAGCAAAGAAACTGAACAAAACGGCGTGGAGGAACTCCCTGTATACAGAACACAGAAAGCAGAGAGAGATACCAGAGAACCAGGAATGAGTATGTCAGGTGAGAAGAGAAGCAGAGAAAAGTTATGAAAATGATATAGCAAACAAGCCAAGACCGAACCAAAGCTACTCCCACAGTCACATCAGAAGGAAAACAACAGTGAAAGAACAGGTAGTGAAACTTACAACAGGCGAGGACAGGTATACAGAGAATGACAAAGTAGGTGTGTGAAGAACTCAGCAGAGAGGTTTCAGGAGGTCTTCACACAAACCAAGGTGAGGTCCTGTGCTAGGAGAAAGGGAAGTAAACCAGGCGGCCTTGGACGGGTTCGAAATTACGAGAGAGGAGGTCAAGAGACACCTCCTGATCTGGATGCTAGAAAGGCTGTTGGTCCAGACGGGATCTCTCCATGGGTACTGAAAGAGTGTGCAGAGCACTTTGCTTGCCACTCTCCTTAGTGTATAGTAGGTCACTGGAGACGGGAGACCTACCAGAATAATGGAAACGGCGAATGTGATCCCAATATACAAAAAGGGCGACAGGCAAGAGGCACTGAACTACAGGCCATTGTCCTTGACTTGTATACCATGCAAGGTGATGGAAAAGATCGTGAGAAAAAACTGGTAACACATCTGGAGCGAAGGAACTTCGTGACAATCGCCAACATGGGTTCAGGGAGGGTAAATCTTGCCTGACTGGCATAATAGAATTCTACACCAGGTGACAAAGATTAAGCAAGAAAGAGAGGGCTGGGCGGACTGCATTTTCATGGATTGTCGGAAAGCTTTTGACACAGTACCGCATAAGACTGGTACATAAGCTGGAGAGACAGCAGGTGTAAGCTGGTAAGGTGCTCCGTGGATAAGGAGTACCTAAGCAATAGAAAGCAGAAGAGTTTACGGTGAGGGGTGAGACCTCCGAAAAGATAATTTCAATATTCAATCGCTCTCCTGATTTGTTTGCAGCAAAATGTCAATAGTGGACCACTCGTTCAGGCAAAAACTTCGGTTGCATCATTGCTTAAATTACCAATATA
>WNGS01118914.1:139393-154545 GCA_020271785.1 Procambarus virginalis
TTCTCTTTATCTACATACCCTGAAGACACCACCAACTTGTATTCTTTTGAAATATTGCTTGTCTTAACATCTCTTCTTCTTCTTCTTAAAACAAAATGAAGATTTGGTGTTTGCAGGAAGCTTCCAGAGGGGATTTATTTTCGCAAGGAACTGATTGTTATCAAAATTTAACTTAAAATCAGAAAGGTCTTCATTATCATGAAGAGTGGGTTCAGCGACTCGGCGGGCAAGCTTCTTCAGTTGCCATTATGCATAAGCTGATTTCCATATTATCGGCAATTTCATGAATGTACCTGAATACTGATTACTTTTTCAAAGTGATGATCTCAATACTTTCAAGTTCATTCTGATTCATAACAGTTATAATCACAGCAATCACTACAGGCAAATTCAAAGATTCACCAATAACATGAGGTTGCAAACCATTTGTACTTGGAAATAAAGAGTAAACTTTTATTTGCTTCGCTTCCCTTTAACGGATCTTGTGGTTCACTGTTTGTCCTTCAGAACCTTGTCCATCGTCTCGGGACTGTCTTGTAGTGATCCGACTATTCTGGTCATCTGTGTACGTAAGAGATTGTCTGACTGTCTGTCTCTCCAAGGCTGGAACCCAGACGTTTGAAGCTCGCCTCAGAACTAGTCTGGGGGTACGGAATGGACATAGGCAGGTCAGGGTGGTCAAAATTAAGAGGGGACAAATGGCGTGACCATTCTGTCCCCTCTTAAATTGGCCAGAAATTGACCACTATGGCAAATTTTTGGTACAGCTCCCCTCCCCCCACCCCTTTTCCCAACCTTCCCCAAGTTATACCAGCCTAAATATTTTAACAATAAAAATTTCTGGAAATTAACAGAAATTTCTAAAATTCATACTTAGCCATAGTAGCATAAATCACGGTCTTTTCATC
Organism: Procambarus virginalis; assembly: GCA_020271785.1. Classification (NCBI taxonomy): domain Eukaryota; kingdom Metazoa; phylum Arthropoda; class Malacostraca; order Decapoda; family Cambaridae; genus Procambarus; species Procambarus virginalis. The sequence continues at coordinate 140,302 of WNGS01118914.1, forward strand.
GTTTCATAAGTTTTTTCATACAGGTGGCTACAGGAACAGACGACTGCTGACTTTTTTTTAGCAGGCTGAGCTTCCCCATCCCATAGCCTTGGTAAGCCTTACCCAAGTTCCATCGAATATGACCCGCAAATTGTTTAACTGCCAGGTACCATACCACTCTGGGTGAACAGGGTGTTGAGTACAGGATTGACACCTAGTCAATCTTCACCGGCAAGAATACGAATCTAGGCCAAATTGTTCGCAGAACGCGGTGCAAGAAGTTCTACAAGGTTACTTACAACAAGAGGGTAAGCCCTACCCCCTCTCTCTAAGCAAATGGGTATATATTTATTTTGGAATATTTCACGACTAGGCTCTTCCCTGTAGCAGACCACCACCACCCCTATTTGTAAGACGAATAGGTCATGGAATAATGGGATTAAACATTATTATAATATTTGTAAAACAGAGAGGGAGAGAGAGAGAAAGAGAGAGAGGAGAGAGGAGAGAGAGAGAGAGAGATGAGAGAGAGAGAGAGAGAGAGAGAGAGACGAGAGAGAGAGAGAGAGAGAGAGAGGAAGGAGTGAGTAGGGAAGGGGAAGGCAGATCCTACCACAGCCTAGTACACCCCCCCCCCTTCATTGTTACATATAATCCAATTATTATTTGTAACATTTGTCACCTGAAAACAATATACTCTCTATCCACAAGGGAAATTGGTTTACAATTTTTAATTGCAGATAAAGTGATGTCGACCCTGACAGCGAACTGAGCCGAGTATTAACCGAGATAAATACCTAATTAGATTGGTAATCGTTGCAATAAACACTGAGGATTGCAGATCTCACCATTGTTGCAACTAACACTAGGACTCTAGGACACTAAAACAAAACAATTAGTAGTTTAGTGCTTAAAGTGATTAAACATATGAAAATCATTGTTGCAAATATATATTTTATATTGTATACCCGGCCAAGTAATAATACTGATCATTTTATGTTCGACAAAATACAATTTTTTTCCACTATTATTTTTAATTTGATACTACTTAGGCTTTCGACTTTATAGTGTTAAAGTGTAATTAGTTTTATAACTCTCTGTGACCACTCAAGATCAACAGAATCTTGCAACACAAGAGACAGACGTCAACAGCCAATGCAGTTTGATATGCAACAACACCAACAAAGAAGTATTGAACAGCAGAGATGCACTGGTTCCAACAACACAAGTGGCGGGCACGAATAATCAATACAGCCCGATATGCAACATTATCAACAACGGAATACTGGATGGCAGAGATGTACAGATTTCGACAACACAAGAAACGGCTACGAAATATCAATGCAATCCGATGTGCAGCAATACTGATAGCAAAGTGATGGATTGTTAAACACATATGGCAACATCTTACTAAACCGACCATACGAGTAATAAATACTCATACTCCGCCCAAGTAAACAGAAACAAGCAACACTTAGTGGGCCAGCCAGAGGCTTAGGACCCGCCCAGTGGGCCAGCCAGAGGCTTAGGGCCCGCCCAGTGGGCCAGCCAGAGGCTTAGGGCCTGCGCAGTGGGCCAGCCAGAGGCTTAGGGCCCGCCCAGTGGGTCAGCCAGAGGCTTAGGGCCCGCCCAGTGGGCCAGCCAGAGGCTTAGGGCCCGCCCAGTGGGCCAGCCAGAGGCTTAGGGCCCGCCCAGTGGGCCAGCCAGAGGCTTAGGGCCCGCCCAGTGGGCCAGCCAGAGGCTTAGGGCCCGTGCGGGGATATCCCTGCAAAAAACGAAAAAAAATAGTGATAGACAAGAGGGATGGCCCAGATTCCAACAACGCAGGGGACGACCAGTCTTCAATACATAAGATATAACAAATACAATCACTAAGAGGGGTGTCGACGAAATACATCGAAATATCATACATACAGACTCGGACCTGCCATTGAAAACTTGCAACAAGAACTCATACATGACAACATCCATCTGTTCACAAATGTCATATCAATAATGCACACAGTCAAAGGTCAAGGCCTTTGGGTACTTATGAACTGGGTGCCAAGTCATGTGGGAATAATAGGAAATGACATTGCAGACGAAGCTGCAAAATTTGCAACTAAGAGAAGAAATGTAGACATTTACATTACACAAAGTCTATCACAGAATAAGAAAGTAATTGGAAACAGAGCAATGCAGAAGATGTACAGTGACCACAACACAGCAGTTACAACATCATGATCTGTGGGTTGGTACAAGAATTCATCAAACTTCGAACCACTTATTTTGATGAAAGGAGCAGTAGAACAACAGAAGTGCACTAACACTAGACACTAACACTAGCCACACACTAACACTAGACACTAACACTAGCCACACACTAACACTAGAAACTAACACTAGACACTAACACTAGACACTAACACTAGACAATAACACTAGACACTAACACTATACACTAACACTAACACTATACACTAACACTATACACTAACACTAGACACTAACACTAGACACACTAACACTATACACTAACACTAGACACTAACACTAGACACACTAACACTATACACTAACACTAGACACACTAACACTAGACACACTAACACTAGACACTAACACTAGACACTAACACTAGACACACTAACACTAGACACACTAACACTAGACACTAACACTAGACACACTAACACTAGACACTAACACTAGACACTAACACTAGACACACTAACACTAGACACACTAACACTAGACACACTAACACTAGACACTAACACTAGACACACTAACACTAGACACTAACACTAGACACTAACACTAGACACACTAACACTAGACACACTAACACTAGACACTAACACTAGACACACTAACACTAGACACACTAACACTAGACACACTAACACTAGACACACTAACACTAGACACACTAACACTAGACACACTAACACTAGACACTAACACTAGACACACTAACACTAGACACACTAACACTAGACACACTAACACTAGACACTAACACTAGACACTAACACTAGACACACTAACACTAGACACTAACACTAGACACACTAACACTAGACACACTAACACTAGACACACTAACACTAGACACTAACACTAGAGACACTAACACTAGACACACTAACACTAGACACTAACACTAGACACTAACACTAGACACTAACACTAGACACTAACACTAGACACACTAACACTAGACACTAACACTAGACACACTAACACTAGACACTAACACTAGACACTAACACTAGACACTAACACTAGACACTAACACTAGACACACTAACACTAGACACACTAACACTAGACACTAACACTAGACACACTAACACTAGACACTACACTAGACACTAACACTAGACACTAACACTAGACACTAACACTAGACACTAACACTAGACACACTAACACTAGACACTAACACTAGACACACTAACACTAGACACACTAACACTAGACACACTAACACTAGACACTAACACTAGACACTAACACTAGACACACTAACACTAGACACTAACACTAGACACACTAACACTAGACACACTAACACTAGACACACTAACACTAGACACACTAACACTAGACACACTAACACTAGACACACTAACACTAGACACTAACACTAGACACACTAACACTAGACACACTAACACTAGACACACTAACACTAGACACACTAACACTAGACACACTAACACTAGACACACTAACACTAGACACTAACACTAGACACACTAACACTAGACACACTAACACTAGACACACTAACACTAGACACACTAACACTAGACACACTAACACTAGACACACTAACACTAGACACACTAACACTAGACACTAACACTAGACACTAACACTAGACACACTAACACTAGACACACTAACACTAGACACACTAACACTAGACCTAACACTAGACACTAACACTAGACACACTAACACTAGACACACTAACACTAGACACACTAACACTAGACACACTAACACTAGACACTAACACTAGACACACTAACACTAGACACACTAACACTAGACACACTAACACTAGACACTAACACTAGACACTAACACTAGACACTAACACTAGACACTAACACTAGACACACTAACACTAGACACACTAACACTAGACACTAACACTAGACACACTAACACTAGACACTAACACTAGACACTAACACTAGACACACTAACACTAGACACTAACACTAGACACTAACACTAGACACACTAACACTAGACACTAACACTAGACACACTAACACTAGACACTAACACTAGACACACTAACACTAGACACACTAACACTAGACACACTAACACTAGACACACTAACACTAGACACTAACACTAGACACTAACACTAGACACTAACACTAGACACTAACACTAGACACACTAACACTAGACACTAACACTAGACACTAACACTAGACACTAACACTAGACACTAACACTAGACACACTAACACTAGACACACTAACACTAGACACACTAACACTAGACACTAACACCAGACACACTAACACTAGACACACTAACACTAGACACTAACACTAGACACTAACACTAGACACTAACACTAGACACTAACACTAGACACTAACACTAGACACACTAACACTAGACACACTAACACTAGACACTAACACTAGACACTAACACTAGACACACTAACACTAGACACACTAACACTAGACACTAACACTAGACACACTAACACTAGACACACTAACACTAGACACACTAACACTAGACACTAACACTAGACACTAACACTAGACACTAACACTAGACACTAACACTAGACACTAACACTAGACACACTAACACTAGACACACTAACACTAGACACTAACACTAGACACTAACACTAGACACACTAACACTAGACACACTAACACTAGACACTAACACTAGACACACTAACACTAGACACACTAACACTAGACACTAACACTAGACACACTAACACTAGACACTAACACTAGACACTAACACTAGACACTAACACTAGACACACTAACACTAGACACACTAACACTAGACACACTAACACTAGACACTAACACTAGACACACTAACACTAGACACACTAACACTAGACAATAACACTAGACACACTAACACTAGACACACTAACACTAGACACTAACACTAGACACACTAACACTAGACACTAACACTAGACACTAACACTAGACACACTAACACTAGACACACTAACACTAGACACACTAACACTAGACACTAACACTAGACACACTAACACTAGACACACTAACACTAGACACTAACACTAGACACTAACACTAGACACTAACACTAGACACACTAACACTAGACACTAACACTAGACACTAACACTAGACACTAACACTAGACACACTAACACTAGACACTAACACTAGACACTAACACTAGACACACTAACACTAGACACTAACACTAGACACACTAACACTAGACACTAACACTAGACACACACTAACACTAGACACACTAACACTAGACACACTAACACTAGACACACTAACACTAGACACTAACACTAGACACACTAACACTAGACACTAACACTAGACACACTAACACTAGACACAACACTAGACACACTAACACTAGACACATAACACTAGACACACTAACACTAGACACACTAACACTAGACACTAACACTAGACACTAACACTAGACACTAACACTAGACACTAACACTAGACACACTAACACTAGACACACTAACACTAGACACTAACACTAGACACTAACACTAGACACACTAACACTAGACACACTAACACTAGACACTAACACTAGACACTAACACTAGACACACTAACACTAGACACTAACACTAGACACTAACACTAGACACACTAACACCGACACACTAACACTAGACACTAACACTAGACACTAACACTAGACACACTAACACTAGACACACTAACACTAGACACACTAACACTAGACACACTAACACTAGACACACTAACACTAGACACTAACACTAGACACTAACACTAGACACTAACACTAGACACTAACACTAGACACACTAACACTAGACACATAACACTAGACACTAACACTAGACACACTAACACTAGAACACTAACACTAGACACACTAACACTAGACACACTAACACTAGACACTAACACTAGACACTAACACTAGACACACTAACACTAGACACACTAACACTAGACACTAACACTAGACACACTAACACTAGACACACTAACACTAGACACTAACACTAGACACTAACACCAGACACACTAACACTAGACACTAACACTAGACACACTAACACTAGACACACTAACACTAGACACTAACACTAGACACAACACTAGACACACTAACACTAGACACACTAACACTAGACACACTAACACTAGACACACTAACACTAGACACACTAACACTAGACACACTAACACTAGACACACTAACACTAGACACACTAACACTAGACACTAACACTAGACACTAACACTAGACACTAACACTAGACACACTAACACTAGACACACTAACACTAGACACACTAACACTAGACACTAACACTAGACACACTAACACTAGACACACTAACACTAGACACTAACACTAGACACTAACACTAGACACACTAACACTAGACACACTAACACTAGACACACTAACACTAGACACACTAACACTAGACACACTAACACTAGACACNGGCATATGCGAGGCTGGCTAACATCAGAACAGCGTTCAGGAACCTGTGTAAGGAATCATTCAGAATCTTGTACACCACATATGTGAGACCAATCCTGGAGTATGCGGCCCCAGCATAGAGCCCGTCCCTTGTCAAGCACAAGACGAAGCTGGAAAAAGTTCAGAGGTATGCCACTAGACTAGTCCCAGAACTAAGAGGCATGAGTTACGAAGAAAGGCTGCGGGAAATGCACCTTACGACCCTGGAAGACAGAAGAGTAAAGGAAGACATGATCACAACCTACAAAATCCTCAGGGGAATCAACCGGGTAAACAAGGATAAACTATTCAACACTGGTGGGACGTGAGCAAGGGGACACAGGTGGAAACTGAATACCCACATGAGCCACAGAGAAGTTAGAAGGAACTTTTTCAGTGTCAGAGTAGTTAACGGATGGAATGCATTAGGCAGTGATGTGGTGGAGGCTGACTCCATACACAGTTTCAAATGTAGATATGATAGAGCCCAATAGGCTCAGGAATCTGTACACCAGTTGATTGACAGTTGAGAGGCGGGACCAAAGAGCCAAAGCTCAGCCCCCTCAAGCACAAATAGGTGAGTACAAATAGGTGAGTACACAGTCAAGCGGGATGGTAAGACAACAGAACAAAGCTGGAGGAGAGGGACTGGTGAGTCACACATGGAGATGATTGCTAAGGCATGGAAAGAAATCAGTGGAGAATTGAAGGACCTGAGGGAAACTATATGTAAGCTGCAGATAGAACTAAGTGCAGCAGAAGAGGAGATAAAAAGCCTAAAACAGGCCCTCCTCAGACTCTGGCCCAGGCAACCAACCCCCAGGTACCAGGAGTGTAGCAATGGCAGGGACCGCTACAATTGGTCCAACCTTTGCTGAAATACTGAAGAGCCCAGATGCTATGAGCACAGTCAAGGAAGTTGTAATGAAAGCAGTAACCTCACAGGAGGCAGCTAGATGCACAAGCCAGCTAATGGAAAGGAAAAGAGCTGTAGTAGTGGTAGGTGTGAAGGAACTAGAGGGCGCCACAAGGGAGGAATCGAGGACTAAAGACAAAGCTGCAGTTGTAGGGATATTAAAGGAGATAGGAATGGAAGGGGCTGAACGAGACATAAACAGTTTTTCCGGATTGGTCAGTACAACAGAGACAAAAGAGATTGATCAATGTAGTATTCAAGAGAGAGGACATCAAAGAGGACATCCTAGTAAGGAAGAGCAAACAGAGATATGCAAGGAATTACAAAGAGGTATATGTTCAGAGGGAGAAGACCAGGGACGAGATAGTAAGGGCAGCAGATGCAAAGAAAAGGCGCAAGGAGAGAGAAGGGAGCCAGGGAACCTCAGCCTCCAACCCAACAATCCCAGAGGGGAGTGGGGAGCCCCAATCCAGCAACTCAGGAACCCCAGGGGGAAATGCAACACCCCAGCCCACCACCCAATAGGGCCCCCTTAACCCCAGCACAAACCCTTCCTTGACCCTGCACAATGCCGACCATATCACCCAAATCCTCCCTCTTCTCCTACCTCGAGTATCCACTGCTTTCCCAGCCCCTGGTCTTCCTGCCCCAGGCAGGCCCAGGCGAGACCTAGGCCCTCCATCCCCCACTCCTCTTCCCCCCAAACCCCTGTCAGCTACACTGCAGGAGGGCGTGCCCTTTCCCCAAGCAATCCCTGCCCCCCTCACCCCCAGGACTTCTTCCTGCCCCAAGCAGGCCTGAGGAAGACCTAAGCCCTCCATCCCCCACACCACCTCCCCCTGAACCCCTGGAAACTACCTCACAGGAGGAGGAGCCTACCCAAGTAGCAATGACCATAGAACAACTTCCTACACTTGTGGGGAGTGAGGGTGAAATTGGATATAAGAAAGTGACCTTCAAGGTAATGTATTCAAACAATGATGGGATTACCAATAAAGCAAGTGAACTGGCAGAAAGGGTGCAAGAAGAAAACCCTGATGTAATAGGACTAACAGAAACAAAATTGTCAGGAGTCATAACAGATGCTGTGTTTCCAAAGGACTACTATATAGTAAGGAAAGAGAGGGAGGGGAGAGGAGGCGGAGGAGTGGCCCTGCTGATAAGGAAGGACTGGAGTTTTGATGAGATGGAAATTCCGGGCTGTGACGGATTCAGAGATTACATAACAGGAACTATAACAATGGGTGGGCCTAAGATAACAGTGGCAGTCATTTACAACCCTCCCCTAAATGACAGAAGACCCAGACAGGAGTTTGATAAGAACAACATGGCAACCAATAATATAATAGAGAGAGCAGCTTCAGTTTTCTGCAGGAATGGCTCAAGACTCTTAATCATGGGCGATTTCAACCATGGAAAGATAGACTGGGAGAATGGGGACCCACATGGTGGTGCAGATACGTGGAGAGCTAAACTCTTGGAAGTGACAACAAGGAATTTTCTGAGCCAGCATGTCAAGGAACCCACAAGAGTGAGAGGCAATGATGAACCAGCATGACTCGACCTGATATTCACCCTGAATGAGCCAGAAATAAGGGAAGTCAAAGTTGAAGCCCCCATAGGAATGAGTGACCACAACGTACTGACTTTTGAGTACTTGGTGGAGGTAGGGATAACCTATCCAAGGATGGGATTGGAGGGAAAAAGACTAAATTACCGAAGAGGAAAATATGACGAGATAAGGAACTCCCTCAGGGGAATACCATGGGAAACAGAACGTAGAGACAAAAATTTTCAGGTCATGATGGATTTTGTCACCCAGAAGAGCCAGGAAGCTGCAGACAGGTTTATCCCCGTCCGAAAGGAGAAAACGAAAACCGACAGAAAAACCCATGGTTCAACCAGGAATGCAAGGTAGCGAAGCAACTGAGTAAAAGAACATGGAGAAACTACAGAAATAACAGAACACTGGAGAGCAGAGAGCGATACCAGAGGGCCAGAAATGAGTACCTCAGAGTGAGGAGGGAAGCAGACAGTATGAAAATGACATAGTGAGTAAAGCCAAGACTCAACCAAAGCTGCTCCACAGCCACATCAGGAGGGAAAACAGCAGTGAAGGAACAAGTGATGAAATTGAAAAAAGGGGAGAACAGATACACAGAGAATGACAAGGAGGTGTGTGAAGAACTCAACAAGAGATTCCAGGAGGTCTTCCCAATAGAACAAGGAGAAACCCCTGCACTAAATGAGGAGGAGGCAAACCAAGCAACCTTGGAGGAATTTGACCTCACCAGTGATGAGGTTAAAAGGTGTCTGCTAGAGCTGGATGTGACAAAGGCTGTTGGGCCTGACAGAATCTCACCATGGATACTAAAGGAAGGTGCAGAAGCACTAAGTGCGCCACTCTCTATTGTGTATAACAGGTCACTGTAAACAGGAGACCTACCAGAAAGTTGGAAGACAGGTAACGTAGTCCCAATATACAAGAAGGGTGACAGGCAACAGGGACTGAATTACAAGCCAGTTTCTCTAACTTGCATACCATGCAAGGTGATGGAGAATATTGTGAGGAAAAGGCTCGTAGAGCATCTGGAGGGAAATAACTTTGTAACACACCACCAACATGGGTTCAGGGATGGTAAACCGTGCCTCACAGGTTTAATAGAATTCTATGACCAGGCAACAATAATTAGGCAGGAAAGAGAAGGGCGACTGCATTTTCCTGGACTGCCAGACAGCCTTTGACAAACTGAGTGCCAAATGAGCCACAGGGACGTTAAAAAGAACTTTTTTAGTGTCAGAATAGTTAACAGGTGGAATGTATTAGGCAGTGATGTGGTGGAGGCAAACTCTGTACACAGTTTCAAATGTAGATATGATAGAGCCCAGTAGGCTCAGGAATCTGTACACCAGTTGATTGACAGTTGAAAGGCGGGACCAAAGAGCCAGAGCTCAACCCCCCTCAAGCACAACTAGGTGAGAACTCGGACATAGAGCCCAACCTATCTCCTCTGTAACCCAGACTCCTAATAAGATACTGATGAAGAATTACCCAGCAATCTGCAGCGCCGTTCCCTCCTCGAGGCGTCCTAGGAAGCCTCTCGTGTCTACCTCTTAGAGGAGGTTCGATTAAGAACATAAGAACATAAGAACAAAGGTAACTGCAGTGGGCCTATTGGGCCATACGAGGCAGCTCCTATTTGATTGCTCGACTGAGTTTCCTTTCTAAACTGTGGTTTCACTCATATATTGGGTTTTAAATTCTATTAAACTTCGTCAACTACAGTTAACTTCTGTTAACCTCTTTTAAACTATTTTAACCATTGGTAACATCCGTTAACTTATGTTAACATTCGTTAACGTTTATTTACACCCGTTAACGTTTGTTAACACCCGTAAACATCTGTCAATCTAAGTTAACTGCTATTAGTCTATGTAAATTGCTAATAACCTCCGTTAATATCTGTTAACTTCTATTAACCCACTGTTAACTTCTATTATCCCACTGTTAACTTCATTACCTTCTGTTAGGCTTTGTTAACATTAAAATAATTCCTATAATAAGATACACAACTTCTTAACTTCATCATCAATCAGTAACTACAATAAGTCACAAATCCTTGGATAATAGATCAGGAGACTTTAGCAAGGAGCATGGATAATGGGGAGGGGGGGAGGATAACGGGATATTGTAAACGAACAAGGATGACAGAATATGAATTGAATAACTGGGATAATCCCTCAAGCCCAAATAGCTTGTAAAATTAGGAGAAAACGAGAATAACGCGAGGATAATAGAGAATAATAACTTATGGAATGGTAAATTGGATGAACAAGGATAAGAAGATTGATTAGGATAAGATTAGGAACTTGTACGAACTTGGATAACTGATGGGCAGAACAGGGAAGAGGATAAATATAACTTTGAAAGGTTCATGGTCTAGGGTACGGGACGTACATAGACTGATTGGGGGTGGGTCCCGTTTATTGGTCCCGTTACGAGAGGCTCCGGCTTTACAGTGACCCAACACAAAGTAGTCGGTGAAAGATGACTGGCCGCGACCCTAGATTTCTACTCAAGTGAATCGATCAAGTGAATTCACTTTTTCATTTTCTAAGAAAGGAAGATAGATGAGAGAACAGGAAATTGAGGGAAGAAGAGTGAAGGATGTTTCGGGAGAGAGAAGGAAAGAGAGGGAGAGGGGAACAGAGGGAAGGATAGCAAAAGAGGAGGGTGGGTAAGGAGATGGGTCTGAGAGGGCTAGGAGGGAAGACTGTTGGGAGAATTGAGATAATGGGGAAATGTGAAGAAAGTGAATGTGAATGTGGAGATTTAACGGAAGATGGGAAGGGTACAAGTGCTATGCCGTTGGGATCCTAATATTTGTCAGTGACCTTGACAGGAAATGAAATGATTTTCATTTCTATGGTAATTCAAAGCTGCTTTGAAAGATTATAAAACAATGACAGCTGGCGATTACCCAAAGACCTAGATTAGCTGCATCAATGCTAGTAAGATGATTTATAGCCTTCAACCAAGGTAAATGCAAATTAATGACAACTGGAGGAAGAAAATATAGATTCCGGTAATATTATAGGTATAAATAAATATTATTTCCAGGGAGAGATGAGAGAGAAAGATGTACGAAGATAGTATAAATTTTGCAAAGATTATAAAGTTTATGTAATTACGAAACCTGGCGCTTGAGAAGCTCGTTAATGAAAATTACAGTCAAAGAATTCATATTATTGGAAATTCTCTAGTAACCTCCAGGGATCATGAAAAAGATGTCTTCCAAAAACTATATAATAATATAGTATATATATATTATATATATATATATAATATATATATATATATATATATATATATAATATATACTACCTACGTTAGAACATACTTTGTCAGTAGTAGCGAGTGAGGCTTCACCTAAAAAAAAAGCTAATATTTAAACTGAAAAATCATGAGTTATTCGTGATTAATTAGCATATTTAGCATGGAACGGATTAGATTTGCAGGAGAAAAATGTCTGTTAAAGTGCCAGATTTTTCGAAAAGGCTAATTTTCATATCAAAGAATTTTTTGGGTCAAAAAGATTGGAAAGTCATGGGCACAGAGCGTGGGCCGGTTCTTGGAGCGAGACGTGAACCCAGCGATAGGTAATGTAAAAGGGGATTTCAATGTGAATTCAAAATATAACATATTTAATAAATATTCTAAGCAAAGCACAGGAAACGTAGTATACCTTACAAATTGAATAGATCAAATACCAATGACCCGAAATGGATAACAAAGGATCGAAGAACCTTATAGGTAGAAAGAGAGCTTGGGTACAAAAGGATTAAGAATGGAAAAGTCAGTTTAGAACAATAATTCGTACAACCGGTTAGAAATGTTAAATAATGAGATAAGGAGGGCAAAAAGGAACTATGAAGATCATATAGCAGGCCAAGCAACAAGACAAATCCTAAAGGCTTTTTTCAGATATATTGCACAAACGTTAAGAAAAGGATAGGCCCATTAAAAACCGAGACAGGTCAGATAACGGATATTGAAGAGAGGAAATGAGTAGTATTTTGAATAAATATCTTATCTCTGTATTTACTAAAGAAGAACTTAAAATTATGCCTTCAGCCGAACAAGTCTATTGGGTGGGGACGAGGACAGGTTGACTAGTCTAACAGTTACCAGGGATGATGCTATTATACTTTCAAATTATAATTATACTTTCTATTTGGTTTGAAACTCAAACCAAACAAATCCCCAGGGCCTGATGAAGTGTTTGCCAGGGTGCTTAAAGAATGTAAAGATGAGCTTTGCGATCCATTGTCTACCATATTTAATAGTAACATTAGAGTCAGGCAGAGTGCCAGAGTCGCGGAAGGTTGCTAATGAGGTACCAATTTTAAGAAAGGAGATAGGTCACTTGCGTCAAACTATCGGACAATTAGCCTAACGTCTACTGGGGAAAGTTGCTTGAATCGTAATTGCAAATACCATTCCGTCTTCATCTGAAAAACATAAATTAATAAATAATTCACAACATGGTTTTAAAAGGACTGTTCATGTTTAACAAATTTGCTATCATTTTATTCCAGCATAGTTAAGGCAGTTAATAGTGGTAAGGTTTGTGATGTGTACCTTGAACTTTAGGAAAGCTTTGATAGTTGCCACATGAAAGACTGATTAAAAAGATAGAGGCTCATGTGTGTTCGGTGGTGCTATATTAAGTTGGATTAGGGCATGGCTATTCCAAAGAAAACAAGAGTTAGAATAAATGGGGTTCAGTCGGACTGGGAAAATGTTGATAATGGAGTGCTTCAGGGCTCCGTCCTGGGAAATTCTCGTTATTCATAAGTACATACATAGATTTAGATCAGGTATTACCAACATTTGCAAATTTGCACGATGATACCAAAATCGGGAGGGAAACTACACCAGAAAAGACTCAGTCACTTCAAGGCGATCTATATGGGTTTGACTATGGTCACCAAGTTTGGCAGATGGAGTTTAATGCTGACAAGTGCTAAGGTTTTGAGGCTGGGTAGTGATGGATACAGTTACAAGATACGAGCTAGATGGTGGGTTGAGCGATTTCGAAGT
>WNGS01118933.1:5576-17933 GCA_020271785.1 Procambarus virginalis
CATGAGGTAAGTGAGAGGCGACCGGTGAAGACTGGTGGCCCATACTTGACGGGTCCCGTATTAAATCCGACCCTTAACTCCATATATAAGAATTAAGAAAACTGCAGAAGACGTTCTAGGGCCACACGCGGCATCTCCTGATTATATATCCACGTAAATTCCTCCATATATACATCCTACGGTGGAGACAATATAGTGGTCCACAACTGTTACGTTATCCGTAATTTCTTCCATAGATCAACGACCCTATTTCCAAACCCAGGTCTTTCCGGAGTCGAACTGATGATGTAGTTTACATCCAATTTGGCGTGTTTTTTGTTATTACGCTGCATCATGTCACTTCTTACTCTATGGCTTTCTGAAGGAGGTAAATTTTGTAACACGTGTCCATTTTATTTACTAAATCTTTTATACTTTTTGTCTCAACAAATACTATCTGGCAACTCATTTGGACTATTCAAAATTCCTTTCACATATCTGCACCCTTCCACTCTTTCTTCTATCTCAACGCTGCTTACCTCTTCATCCCTGTCTTTTTCCCTTCACCCTGTCAATCCCTCCATTTCTGTCTCCTTTCTGACCAGATTCCCCTTCACCCTGTCGCTCCCTCCCTCCTTGCACCTTTCCCTATTTCTTTTCTTCTCTCCCGCATCAACTTTCTTCCTTAGTGCTACTACCTCACCTCTCTCTCCGCTTCCTCTTCTCTTTGCCTGCTCCTCTTCTTCTCCACCACTATCTTCTACTACCTGATCACTTACCATAAGAATCCACCTAATCCAAAAGAACGCCCAGAAATCAATTGCATTTTAATACAAATTTTCTTTTTAACGCCAAACGGTACAATTCTTAATTTATTTAATAGTTTATTCTGGCTGCTGTAATGTTAATTATTTATTATTTAATCTGACACTTTTATGCTGACAAAACTGCATGTTCAGTGTTTCAAACGTTCAGATCCTCTAGAGTATATGACTGAAAAATGATATTGAGAGTTTCACCTGCATTCAAAATATAATTAAGATTTTTTTAAGATTATTTAGTCCTATTTTCGCGAGAAAGAGCATAAATTTGATATTATTATCATATCTTAAAGAGAAGAGATTTCACAATAGCTTTGTCCTTTTTTCAGTAAATTCCGAGTTCTTCTCGGAATGCTCTCTTAGATGGCGGGCAGAAGCCATGGATGCAGTGTGCGTTTCCTCTTTGTATTGCCCCACTAAGGCGCTGAAAGAGGAAACTAGCGGCTCTAGGGGTCTCTTGTTTGTTTTAATTAGCTTAGAACCCAGCTCCTTCAAAAAACTAGCAGCACTTTTACCCAGGTACCAAGTGTCTCCGAGGCAATGGGGACAAAATTGCAGTGGTGATCAAGAATTGTAGTGGCGACCAACACTGAATTCAACGAGGGTGTTGATAAAAGTTGAAGATACACACACACACACACATTGAAGATACATACATGCCCAACTCCCCAGGAGGGTAATGCTTGCCTTGGTATACTCGACGTCTAGTCATGGAGCATGTTTGCACCTGACACACAGCCCCTTGGGGAAAATCCAAGTGGAAACTGTCAAGTGTGTGACAGACGGTTTTGTCTTGTTGCTGATGGAACTGTCCGCCGACATTTTGTCAATTCAGGTGGTTGTATAGGGTCTAGGCGCCCGCCCCGGCGCAGTGACGATGGACAACCTGCTGCAGGAGCGAGGAACAATACCTCCCTCAACTTTATTTCAGCAGACAATCTGCTTGAAGTGGTCAAAGCGACGTCCACCAGGACCTTGCCCCACATCCCCAAGGCTGCCCGTCACCAAGCAGCTACCAAACTCACCAGTCTGCTGACTAAAGTCAACAATACTCTTGGTACCATTTGAGCATGTCACAATCTCCTTCTATTTGGGAATGCATTCCTAGCATTACCGCCGAGGAGAGACAAGTCATTAGCAACCTCAGTAATCAGGGCTCTTAATGAGTGCCTGTCTCAATTTTTCCTCCGTGGTCTGACACTGTCATATTATTATATACATATATATATTATATATATATATTATATAATATAATATATATATATATATATATACTATATATATATATATATATAATATATATATATATAACTGAAAACTCAAGCAGTTGCTCAGAGCAGACAACCTGGTCCGCCTCCCCCTCGTGCCAAGGACACCAGGCGCAGGACGACCAACAACAGCTCACTTGAGAACCACAAAATGAGAGCACAGATCACCAGGAAAATAGAAGAGGGGCAATACCACAGGTGCCATCAGAATCATGACCAGCGATGACACTATTGCCTTCAGGAACGCCACGACAGCAGAGGCTCTTCAAGACAAACACCCACCCAGTGCCACATACAGAGGCATATATGCAACTGAAAACTCACACCCCAGAAGTGACTCGAACCCAAACTGCTAGGGGCACTCTGCATCTGGCTACAGGACACTTTAACCACACGACCAACACCTCGGCTACAACAACAACAACGACCAATTAGCCTCGGCTACCATCCTCTTTTGTCCAGTCATGTTGGTCGAGTGGTTAAGGTGTCCTGTACACCAGATGCAGAGTGCTCCTGGCACTATGGGTTCGAGTCACTTCTGGGGTGTGAGTTTTCAGTGGCATTCAGGCTTGTTCGCATATATATATATATATATATTATATATATAATATATATATATATATATATATATATATATATATATATACATATATATATATATATATCACATAGAAAACAAACACATACTATTTTTTCTTTCCTTCCTCATTCTTCTCCCTTTATTCCTCTCTCTCTCTCTCTCTCCTCTCTCTCTCTCTCTCTCTCTCTCTCTCTCTCTCCTTCCCCATCTATCCACCTGTCTCAGATTGCCAGGTCAATCGAGGAGTCAGAAACTGGGCAGCAACATGATGACCAAAGGCCAGACGTGACAGAAATACACCGAAAGGGAAGGCAATAAAAATGTAGAAAGACACGAAGGAGTGAAATGAACAAGAAGAATAAAGATAACGAATAGAAAAAAGCTCAGAATGAAAATAACATGGAAGTATAGAAGATATCGGTGAGGGGGAACACTGGAATGAAATATAATTACAGAATCTGTGAGGGAATAAAAAATTGATGAAAAAATCTTTGCCAATGAATAAAATAAGAGTTTGAGGCACCAAAGCAATATCAGTTGGAAGAAAAAAAAATAAATAAAAGACAGGAATTTTAAAATAAAAGAAACTTTTGGAAAATCAAAACAAGAGAGATACGTGAGAGGGCAACCATGGGACACCAGTGAAGGCACTCTGGGACACCAGTAAAGGCAGCCCTGGGACACCAGTGAGGCAGCTCTGGGACACCAGAGAAGGCAGACCTGGGACACCAGTGAAGGCAGCCCTAGAACACCAGTGAAGGCAGCCGTGGGTCACCAGTGAAGGCAGATATATGACACTAGTGAAAACAGCAGTGGGACACCAGTAAAGGCAGCACTGGGACAAAAGTGAAGGAAGCTCTGAGTCACCAGTGAAGGCAGTCATGGGGCAAAAATGAAGGCCGCCCTGGGTCACCAGTGAAGGCAGCCCTGGGACACCAGTGAAGGCAGCTCTGGGACACCAGTGAAGGCAGCCCTGGGACACCAGTGAAGGTACCCTGGGACACCAGTGAAGGCAGCCCTGGGACACCAGTGAAGGCAGCCCTGGGACACCAGTGAAGGCAGTCCTGGGTCACCAGTTAAGGCAGCCCTAGGACACCAGTGAAGGCACCCTGGGACACCAGTGAAGGCAGCCCTGGGACACGAGTGAAGGCAGCCCTAGGACACCAGTGAAGGCAGCTCTGGGACGCCAGTGAAGGCAGCCCTGGGACGCCAGTGAAGGCAGCCCTGGGACACCAGTGAAAGCACCTGGGACACCAGTGAAGGCACCCTGGGACACCAGTGAAGACAGCCCTGGGACACCAGTGAAGACAGCCCTGGGACACCAGTGAAAGCACCCTGGGACACCAGTGAAGACAGCGCTGGGTCACCAATGAAGGCAGCCCTGGGACACCAGTGAAGGCACTCTGGGACACCAGTGAAGACAGCCCTGGGACGCCAGTGAAGGCAGCCCTGGGACACCAGTGAAAGCACCCTGGGACACCAGTGAAGGCAGCCCTGGGACGCCAGTGAAGGCAGCCCTGGGACACCAGTGAAGGCAGCCCTGGGACACCAGTGAAAGCACCCTGGGACACCAGTGAAGACAGCCCTGGGTCACCAATGAAGGCAGCCTTGGGACACCAGTGAAGGCACTCTGGGACACCAGTGAAGGCAGCTCTGGGACACCAATGAAGGCAGTCCTGGGACACCAGTGAAGGCAGCCTTTTGACACCAGTGAAGGCAGCCCTGGGACGTCAGTGAAGGCAGCCCTGGGACACCAGTTAAGGCACCCTGGGACACCAGTGAAGGCAGCCTTTTGACACCATTGAAGGCAGCCCTGGGACACCAGTGAAGGCAGCCCTGGTACACCAGTGAAGGCACTCTGGGACACCAGTGAAGGCAGCTCTAGGACACCAGTGAAGGCAGCTCTAGGACACCAGTGAAGGCAGCCCTGAGACACCAGTGAAGGCAGCCATGGGTCACCAGTGAAGGCAGCACTGAGACACCAGTGAAGGCAGCCCTTGAACACCAGTGAAGGCAGCCCTGGGACACCAGTGAAGGGAGCTCTGAGACACCATTGAAGGCAGCTCTGAGACACCAGTGAAGGCAGCCCTGGGACACCAGTGAAGGCAGCTCTGAGACACCAGTGAAGGCAGCCCTGGGACACCAGTGAAGGCACCCTGGGACACCAGTGAAGGCAGCTCTGGGACACCAGTGAAGGCAGCCCTGAGACACCAGTGAAGGCAGCCCTGGGTCACCAGTGAAGGCAGCACTGAGACACCAGTGAAGGCAGCCCTGGGTCACCAGTGAAGGCAGCACTGAGACACCAGTGAAGGCAGCCCTTGAACACCAGTGAAGGCAGCCCTGGGACACCAGTGAAGGGAGCTCTGAGACACCATTGAAGGCAGCCCTGAGACACCAGTGAAGGCAGCCCTGGGTCACCAGTGAAGGCAGCACTGAGGCACCAGTGAAGGCAGCCCTTGGACACCAGTGAAGGCAGCCCTGGGACACCAGTGAAGGCAGTCCTGAGACACCAGTGAAGGCAGCCCTGGGACACCAGTGAAGGCAGCCCTGGGACACCAGTGAAGGGAGCTCTGCGACACCAGTGAAGGCAGCTCTGAGACACCAGTGAAGGCAGCCCTGGGACACCAGTGAAGGCAGCTCTGAGACACCAGTGAAGGCAGCCCTGGGTCACCAGTGAAGGCCTCCATGGGACACCAGTGAAGGCAGCCCTGAGACACCATTGAAGGCAGCTCTGAGACACCAGTGAAGGCAGCTCTGAGACACCAGTGAAGGCAGCTCTGAGACACCAGTGAAGGCAGCCCTGGGACACCAGTGAAGGCACCCTGGGACACCAGTGAAGGCAGCTCTGAGACACCAGTGAAGGCAGCTCTGAGACACCAGTGAAGGCAGCTCTGAGACACCAGTGAAGGCAGCCTAAGACAACTGGAAAATAACAATTAGGAAACTGAGACAGATATACACAAATGAGATACAAACCTTAACCTTAAGGACGCTCAAACAAGTTCTCTAGCTGTAAATGGCAGAAAATCATTTTTGTTTGTAAAATAATACAAATTAAGATGAAATTAAAATGGGATTGAACAATGCATGAAAAGAATAGAGAAGAGGTAGAGAGACGCGAAGGAGGAAATACAAGTCAGAAATACTGTAGCAAGAAACACTCTCCAGAGCAATAGGGTAAATTTGAGAAAAGAAAACGTATCCTTGTATTGCAGAAAAAAGCTTTGCAATACGAGGATAAATGACTTCCATGCAACAAGAACCAGTAACTCAATTTCAATCAACACTCGAGAGTAAGAGACAAAATAAAGTTGTGCTCACCCTTCAGACATCTTCCTCCCTGCTAAACCTGCCAGCCTCTACGGAGCAATACTGGAAGGAACAAATACGGAACATTACTCCCCCTCTTCATTATGATCATTGTCCTTCGCTGCTACTGAGATCTAAATGAATCTTCACCAGCATCTCTCTTCCATAAAGTCCTATTTCTCTCATTCCACTATTTCACTTCAGCTTCCCTTCCTCCCCCCCCTCCATCACCTCTTCCATCAGGCTGAGAATTGGCAATGGAACCCAAGCGATACCTTTGTGGTCATCCTGTCTGTTGTCACAAGCACACTGTTGCCACAAGCACACTGTTGCCACAAGCACACTGTTGCCACAAGCACACTGTTGCCACAAGCACACTGTTGCCACAAGCACACTGTTGCCACAAGCACACTGTTGCCACAAGCACACTTTTGCCACAAGCACACTGTTGCCACAAGCACACTGTTGCCACAAGCACACTGTTGCCACAAGCACACTGTTGCCACAGGAACACAGACCTATGGGGAGTCTTCAGAGCAACTGGCACACTGCCTCGTATTGAGTGTCATATGTACCTGACCAAGCTGTGGCCTGTGGCTGAGCGGGCAGGGCTCGGGATTCGTAGTCATAACATTCCGGTTCAATCCTGGGTGGAGGCGGAAACAAATGGGCAGAGTTTTTTCAACCTAATGCATCTGTTCACCTAACAGTAAATAGGTACCTGGGAGTTAAGTAAACACCTGCTACGGGCTGTTTCCTGGGGATATGTAACAGAAAAGAGGCCAGGTCGAAGACCGGGCCGCAAAGACGCTAAGCCCCGAAATCATCTCAAGAAAACCTAAAGAATCTTTTGCTGACGCACGCATTCGATGTACCGATATTACACGCATCCGATGTACCGATATTACACGCATCCGATGTACCGATATTACACGCATCTGATGTACCGATATTACACGCATCCGATGTGCCGATATTACACCCATCCGATGTACCGATACTTCACGCATCCGATGTACCGATATTACACGCATCCGATGTACTGATATTACACGCATCCGATGTACCGATATTACACGCATCCGATGTACCGATATTACACACATCCGATGTACCGATATTACACCCATCCAATGTACCGATATTACACGCATCCGATGTACCGATATTACACGCATCCGATGTACCGATATTACACCCATCCAATGTACCGATATTACACGCATCCGATGT
Source organism: Procambarus virginalis (assembly GCA_020271785.1). NCBI lineage: Eukaryota > Metazoa > Arthropoda > Malacostraca > Decapoda > Cambaridae > Procambarus > Procambarus virginalis. The sequence goes on from WNGS01118933.1 coordinate 12,767, forward strand.
ACCGATATTACACGCATCCGATGTACCGATATTACACACATCCGATGTACCGATATTACACCCATCCAATGTACCGATATTACACGCATCCGATGTACCGATATTACACGCATCCGATGTACCGATATTACACACATCCGATGTACCGATATTACACCCATCCAATGTACCGATATTACACGCATCCGATGTACCGATATTACACACATCCGATGTACCGATATTACACGCATCCGATGTACCGATATTACACGCATCCGATGTACCGATATTACACGCATCCGATGTACCGATATTACACACATCCGATGTACCGATATTACACGCATCCGATGTACCGATATTACACACATACGATGTACCGATATTACACGCATCCGATGTACCGATATTACACGCATCCGATGTACCGATATTACACACATACGATGTACCGATATTACACGCATCCGATGTACCGATATTACACGCATCCGATGTACCGATATTACACGCATCCGATGTACCGATATTACACACATCCGATGTACCGATATTATACACATCCGATGTACCGATATTACACGCATCCGATGTACCGATATTACACACATCCGATGTACCGATATTACACACATCCGATGTACCGATATTACACACATCCGATGTACCGATATTACACACATCCGATGTACCGATATTACAAGCATCCGATGTACCGATATTACACGCATCCGATGTACAGATATTACACCCATCCGATGTACCGATATTACACGCATCCGATGTACCGATATTACACGCATCCGATGTACCGATATTACACACATACGATGTACCGATATTACACGCATCCGATGTACCGATATTACACGCATCCGATGTACCGATATTACACGCATACGATGTACCGATATTACACGCATCCGATGTACCGATATTACACGCATCCGATGTACCGATATTACACACATCCGATGTACCGATATTACACACATCCGATGTACCGATATTACACACATCCGATGTACCGATATTACACACATCCGATGTACCGATATTACACACATCCGATGTACCGATATTACACACATCCGATGTACCGATATTACACACATCCGATGTACCGATATTACACACATCCGATGTACCGATATTACACCTATCCAATGTACCGATATTACACGCATCCGATGTACTATAATATTTGAAGATAAACATGAAGGAAATGATCATGAACTCCACATTTCCCTGAAACTCTCAGGCAACATTTTTGTCCATTGGAAGAAGACTTGTAAATATTAGTATAATGGAACATGACTGTTGGAAATATTAGTATAATGAAATCAACAACTAGACACCATAAGTAGGCAGAGTATATCATGTCAGTTACCTGGATGTGTAATAGGTTGGGTTACCTATTACCTTTTACCTGTAATGTGATAGGTAACCTCCACAGAGACCCACTACGAACCCTCAGTGGGTGTAGGCTCAACACCCAACACAGGCGGTGTAAATTCCAACGACTATTAATATTCAGTACTTTCAGAAATATTCTTATACTATGTATAATAATACACTAACTCTACTAACAAACAGTTAGTAATATTGAGTTCATTTATTACTGCGCAGTAATGTCTCATTTCCCCAGAAATTCTGGTCCGGTGTTGCGTCAGCCAACCCGACTAGAGGGAAAATATATACATTTACGTGAATTGCATTAGATGCACTTTACTTCAGCATTCTTTAATAAGAAATATTAGCTGAGAGTAGATTTATAGTCGATAATCCACATGGTATTATTAGCTGGTAAAATTTTATACAGTTACGACTGTTGCGCCAGTGAATTCATGTATACCTGAATTTCTACTCTTAGCACTCTCGTCTATTTGAACGCCGTTTCATTTTAATTATTACGTGCTGAGCGCTTATTTGTTATCGCGTAAGACAATTTAATTCTCTATAATTTCTAATAAACCTTGTCACAATTATCTCGGGAAGTTAGAAAGATTATGGAAAATAATTATCGCGTTTCAACATTATATGCTACTGCGCATGCGCGAGTGAGTAGAGAGAGAGAAGAGCCTTGGCAGAGAGACGCTATTAATCGGGAGTGTCCGGAAGGTGCTTGCTGCGGGCTGCTTATTTACCGTCTCGTTATCGAGCCATCTGTACCTCTACGGACGCCAGGAAGATGCAACAGCTTCATCATATCACGGACACCACGTCCGGCAAGTACTTAAGTCCATTATATATTTTTGTGATCACATTTAATATATCAGATTGGACGCTTTGTCATTATGACGTGCGCCGAGTAAACCAAACGAGTAAGTTCCCTTTTCTCAGTCTCTCCACACTCAAATTTATGAGTACGTGTTGAATTCAATATGCTCAAATAGATATTACGTGCGATTCACATTTTAGCTGGAGTTCAAGAGCAAGGGAGATGACATCTTCAATCTCGATCACGTGTTCCGAGTGTAGCCTGCTTGGACACGTTTACGGAGACGAGTTCACTGGACGCATGCTACTATCTTACTAAAAAAACAGCTAAGCTGTTCATACTTTCTTTGTAGATAGTATTTAATAGTTATTCATTGATTTATTATTACGTGATTAATGTTATATATTCATGCACATTACTTTCATGTAAATGGCCTCCCAAAGTTTGTGGAGGGAGTCGGCTCTATAATTTATATTATTTACAGTCCATTTATTATGCATTGTTAGATTTCAGTTACATTTAATATAAGAGATCCATAGGTACTGGTTCTCTAATTTAATTCTTTTCTTAGGAATGGTCCTTCGAATTTATGAGATTTATTATCATTATATTGGAGCCAGATTTCCCCACATATGTCCCTCGTGGCGCAGTGGTCAAATATACTCGCCCGGAGCTTCACGTGCGATTTGGGATGGGTTCGTAGCCTGACCAGGGAGGATTGACTAGGCGTTAGTTCATAGCTGTACGTCTCAGTTCACCCAACAATGAATAGGTACTAATATATATATATAAATATATATATATATATATATATATATATATATATATATATTGTGACGGTGTCCCCCCCCCCCTTCTAATTCTCCCACGCCTGCTGTAAGAGTCATGTCCACTATTCTCGAGCGTTCTCTACATTGCAGGCAACAAGTGAACATGTGTGGGAGAGAACAGTATTCTCGAAGAGCCGAGAAATTTACGTAAATGTAGTATTTTGTCCTGTGGGATAGGCCCTTTAGGGAGCCAATATGGCGCTGGCAAGTCTGTTCTCCCGCCAAAACTGTGTGACGTCAGTGGCGCCAGATTGGTCACCGTCAGCGACATGGCACTGGGAGCCAATGAAAACCAACTTTGGGAAAAGTGACGTCACATAGGCATAGGGGGTCCGCCCGTGTTGGCGCCAGACGACATCAGTCTTTCACGACACGTCCGAGAGGTAGGACGCGCGATCGGTCATCCTGTCAGAGTGACGGATTTACCGAACTCCGGTGGATTTAAGCGTCTCCAGTTGTTGGCACGCACTCTGTGAGGTCTTCCTGCAACCCAGTAGTGGCTCAGATAAGGAATTGACAGAATATTGAGCAACAAGTGCTCAGGGGACAGGTGCGTTGCAAGAAGTGGGCCGGGCATCGACGTGTGTCGTCGTTGGCAGTTCACCAGTATAAGAGATAGCTTAGTGGCCGGGCCACCCACCGTGAGTGAACCGGGTTGACAGCCTCGTCAACCAGGTTGAACGTGTGATCGACGATCCTGTCAAGTTTGACAGTAACCCCACCTTCGTGGAACCCTACGAGTCAACAGTTGGATGCAAGCACGTCGAGAAGTCTTCCCAAATACCTAGCGATATATCTAGACGACGAGGGAATTGACAGTGTTGTGAGCTTCAAGTGCTCTGAAGTCGGGTGCTGTGCGTGTGAAGCTTAAGCAGCATCGTCTGGTACGGCTGGTAACTTCACCGTGACTTCGTAGTGGTGAGAGACAGTTACTCTGGGAGTACAATGACAAGAACTAATTGGGAAACGTACGACGACCGCCGAGACGTAGGCTGGCTGCCGTAGTTGGGAGGAAAGTTGACGGCCAGGAGACCGACTTCGACCCTGCGACGTACTGTAGAGGAAGAAGCACGGACCTGCTGTGTACAGAAGCGGCGAGACGCGACATCCTAAGGCGTAGGGCTTGTGTTTCTGGATGGTGAACGAGGCGAGAGCCTGGACCAGGAGCTACAACCCAACTGTCATCCTAGGATAGGTGAAGTAGGTGTTTACAGTTACCCTCCCATTTCCCCTTTAGTTAGCTATATATATTCTTGTTAGGATATTTTATATGTCGTGAGCAAGTCTCACTTGAGTTTAAGTCACAGAGAGCACAGTATGTGGTGAGGCTGCCCAGAGCGCTCACAATATCAGTTTACATATATATCTATGTGTGGGTGTGTGCAAACACCAAGATTCATCAGAGAATTTACTGTGACTATTATTATTAATCTCCAGTGAGTATTATTATTATATATATATTGGTAGTAAACCAGATATTGCTGTGGATTAATCTCTATAATCTATTGATATAAATGCATGTGGATTGATCTCTATAATCTATTGATATAAGTGCCCATGTGTTGATCACTACATTCTATCGATATAAATGCCCGTGGATTGATCTCTATGATCTATTAATATAAATGCCTGTGTATTGATTTTCATGATGTATATAGATATATATGCCTGACATTTGATTACCGATTTATATATGACATGCCTGTGTACTGAATAATATCATATACGTGGAGTGATCGTCAGTGACATCTCTTTAAGAGAAAGTATAGATATAAAGAAAAGTTCAGTGATCAAGTGAGTGCATTCACAGTAAATATTATTAAGAGTAGAGTAATCTTTTGGTACGGTGAAAAGTCACTGTGAGAGTATTGTGAATATAGATGTTGATCGTGAGGCCAGTGAAATCATGAGTAAACCACGTGAACGTTGAATAGTGTTTTGGAAAAAGTTAAATAAACGGTGATCGTGACAATTAGAAAACAAGTACTAGTCTGTTCCCACGATTGCGAGGGCCCGTCAGCTGGCATTCTGACAGGTGACACGTGCCGATGTTGCCATATGGTGCGCTCTAGAATATTATGCTATGAATGGAGCGATTGTCATATATTAATTCTGATACATTGATGCATATATA